>UFQX01000063.1:0-256775 GCA_900497675.1 Arapaima gigas | reverse complement strand
GGGGGGGGGGGGGGGGGGGGGGGGGGGGGGGGGGGGGGGGGGGGGGGGGGGGGGGGGGTTAATCCCATTCTTTCCCCCTTCTACAGGAAAGTAAAAGCCTTAGCCTAGTTAGATTAGTCTTAGGTAAACTAAGACAGTATGATCCTCACCTGGACATGTCAATTAAAAAAATATGAGTATAAATTGTAATTGAATGGAAAAAAAAGCAGAATGAAAGAGTACTGTATTAAATCACAAACAAAACCATTTCCTGCAGTTTAACACCTAAGAAGATCAGAAATAAGAGCTCATCATGATCTGGAATATATGGCTCTCCAACCTAGATGAAATGTAGAAGTTGGGTATTAAAATAGAGTGCTAGTTAAGGAAAGGGATTATAATATGTTCCAACATTCAGGTAATACCTTGGTTAGTACTTAGGATACATTCCTAGAAAGCGGAGCACTAAATGGGGTCATTATAATGATATAAACTCTTATATAGGTCAATCTACAAGCACAAAGGCAGTAGAACAATAATGAAGTTTTACTGATTGCAATAAATCTTATTGAAATCACATATACAGTTGTTTCTTATTTATCTTCGTAACTGCATTGTACACATCCATGAAAATATGCAGGCAGATACTTGAAATGCTGAAAAGATAGTAAAAATGCAGCAAAAAAAGGCTAAGATAGGATTCATCACACACATACTCACGCACAATCCCTAATACACACATATGCATGCGCGCGACATTCAAATGTCAGAAAACTTTGGGATTAAAAGAAAACGTAAAATGGCTGAAAAAAGTTGCACAAATATTTCACTTTAACTCACTTTAAATAAAATATGCCACACACACACACACACACATACACACACACACACACACTCATCTTTCACCTACTATATGTAGCTGTAGAGAGGCTGGAATAACCATTATGCTCTTTATCTTAAGATGGTGACATGAATCTATTTTTACCAAATGTTTATGTTAATATGTTGCATTTTCTTGTCCTGTATATTTACAAACTGTCTGCCTCCTTTGTCCAAGTCCAATTCAGCAGTAGACTGGCTGACCCAAACGGCCTTGCCCTTCCTGGGACAATGCCAGCCTGATCGGTCCCTCTATGCTAAGCCTCAGCTGACTGGACTGGTCCCACCCATTTGGGGGGAATGCCAGGCAGGATATAGCTGATGTGCTGGTGGTGGACAAGCTGCTCTCTCTGCAGCTGCCTCTGTTCCCCATTTCTATCATACATGCCTGCGAGTGAGCATGTGGATGCATTTCAAAAGCACCTTTATATACAGTACATCTGGCCATGAGGGTAAATGTGGCACCTTTCCTATACAAATGCAGTTGCATTTAAGGCAAACTAGGTAGGTATTCCTAGGTAGGTATTAGAAGGTATTCCTATACGTTGCAAGTGACAGCCAGCATGCACGTGACCTGAGCTGAGAGTCCTCGACTCAACTGTGACTGGAACTGCAGCCATATACCCAGGGATACATGTAAGTACTCAAGAGCCTGGCACATTGATCAGCTACTGAAAGAGCAGTAACTCACATCCCTGTAACTACAAAGACACATCTGATGTCTTTCTGGGCAAACAAGAGCCCCATTCTATAGCCAGAAAAAAACACTGGACCATAATTCTTTATCAAAGAATCATCCTCCCACCTCTTGCTTCCCACACGTCACCCAAAAGGGCCGCTTTGCATCTGTGAGTGACGCTTCAGCCTGGCCAGAACTGCTCAGCATGGACATCCACTGTGAGACTCCACATAGGCCGGCTAGTGCAGTTCCACTTATCTTCCAGAACACCTATAGCCAGAAGGCTCAATCTGGACTTCCTTTGTTGCCATTTGTGATACCGGCACATTTGCATGCAGGCATATCTGGGCCGATCTGATGTTTTTCCTTAGAGCGATGTCGGCCAGGAATGCCTGTCACAGATAAAGGGACTGGGAATCTGCCCGCTCCCAAATGAAGCAAAGTAGAACTGAAGCCTCCTGGAGGGGGTGAGAACCAGGAGGTCCAAGTGCATGTGAAGATGGGCTGAAGAGCATCACACTACAGGATGGCAGGTCCCACAGCTGGACAAGTCAAACTTACACAAGTAGGCCATAGTGATCATTCAGCACTTAAACAGATATTTTCCATCCATTTGTAGTCCATTTCCAGCCACTGAGAGTGATCAATGTTTGTGTGAACAGCATGTTTGTGGACCATTACAAAAAAAAACCCTCCCTGCTGGTCAATTTGTCTGTCTGTGTTTGCAGTGCTACCTCACCCTGCTTCTCCTGTGATTATTCTCCCATCTACATATCACATTTCATGGTGTTTTGCCTCAAGCCGTCTCCTCTGTATCTTGCTGAGCAAACACAGGCTCGTACCTCTTCAAAAGCAGCCATTTTGGACGTGTTTGGCACACAATGGGCCCCCGTGGAGGTAAATGGACTGGAAGTGATTTAAACACAAACTCCTTGGTTTTGGTTGAAGGCCATTTTGTTTGATTTCTCTTTGACTGCATTTAATTGCCCATTTGGTACACCCCAGTGTTAACTTTTCTGACACATTCTACTTAATTCGTCTCACAAAATGGAAAGAGACAGTCAGCTTGTGTGCAAAAGATGTAAAGGTCCATTAACAGGCCTGCCACATTCACCTCTGCCTTTTCTGCAACATACTTTCAAACTGGCACATCTTGAACTATAGATTAACATTAAAATATCATTGCTTATGAATAACAAAAACTAAAACTCATGAACATGAACATTTTGGGTTGTTTTTCAGTGATGTTTGGGGGACACTGATGTATTTACTTCTAATGACAGATTATAAAATGACCATGGGGAGTGTGTTTTCATCAATGCATTCAGCCTGTTTTCATTCCGTAAACTACTAACTGAGGTGTTTACATCATTCCCCAGTTCCACAGCTAAGGCTCTAGGCTGTTTGGGGTATAGAACATGTCCTCTATGCTTTTCACTGTGACACCTTCCACAGCTGCTGAAATTACCATAGTCCAACAAGTGCATTAAAGACTATAAAGTCTATTAAAATTTTAAAATCTCCAGAAAGTATACAAGCCTGTGAGGAGCCTAGTCTATTGCAGTCTGAAAAAGTAAACCCTCCCTCCCTTGCCACCTCCTGTCCTGTTAACTTTGTTCTATAGTTGATGCCTTCATCCATCTTAACCTAGTTATTTTTGTATAAACTCTGCAGTTTATAGAGAGCATTTTACACCATTTCAAAGTAAGTATCCAAGCACAATTAAACTGCAGTTACTCTCCTGTTTTGACTCCTTGGCTGAAGAAAAGATCTTCATTACAACAAACCTAACAATGCTTCTATGGTAAGAAGACCAAAGATGATTTCTTTAACGCAATGAATACAATGACAATTCTAAAGTAGGACCAGAGAGCATCTCTTCAACTCAATGTCAAAAACATTCTTGATGATTCAGTATTATATCTTCCGCACAGTAACACTACTACTTTCTAGGACATACAGGTTAGTTAGCAAAACAAAGATAAAACAACTAATTCATTAAAAAGTACACGTTTTGAGCAAAACCTTCATGGGAAAAGGACTTGCTAAGGACATGTTTTGGGCACAACCATGAACAGGGAAAAGGCCGGTCCACCACACGCACTACTGGTCACACTGTGTACAGAAGAATCTCGCCCCTGACAGAAATATTAGATAGGGACTGTAAACAGGTTTGGCCAAACTGTGTATAGAAAAGAACAAATCAACAGTGCAACATTTCAAAATTTGAACTTCCATCTGGCAGTGACTGATACAGAAATCAAGGCCAGAGATTCCTGTCAACGGTAACTTTTTAGCACGATTTGTACCACAGCCCCCAAGTCCTCCACCCATTCCTCGTGACAAACTGGAAGTCCACTGTCTCACTCTATATTCCACACCAAGTTTAGGCACACATTGTAAGCCCCCCCACCCCACCGAACCGTCGTATCACCACAGTCCAACAATTCCACACTCACATAATGCATGAGAGTGCTCAGCTTAATCCACCACCAAGCCATCAGAGGGTAGCGCCTGCTTCAAACTGCACCTGCCTGCTGTCCATCATTTAGCTCTAGCTGTGTCTGCACCCCCAAGCTCCAGCAGTTCTACCCCCCTGCTTTAACAAGAAGCCAATCATTTTTGCAGGTTTTGATGGGGTACTGCTAAGGCCAAAGCACTTCAGTCACTAAGAATGACCTAACTTCTAAACCAGCCATTGTTGAACCTGGTACAAGAGACACTGTTTAGCATGGTTTTCACATTCTTAGTCTTGTAATTAAGCTTGCTCACTAAATATATTAATATAAATCTGCTTGTCACATTTAATAACTGTTAAAAAGTTAAAGATCTTTTTAAAAACTTCCAGTGTATAATGAATACCCTTGAATTATTACTATTCATTGGTAATTTACCTATACAAACTATGAACCAATAATACATTAAGCAAAAATTATTAAAAAAGCATAATGAAGTTTAACATTAAAGCAATGAATAGTGCAAGAGCCATAAATTAACAAAAACATTTTAATTTAGCTCTTAAAGGTACCACTATGTCTTGGGTTTGAAATTTTTTACAGTATGTTAGGATACTAAAAATTAACATATTAAATTTGTTGAATTAAAAGTTGTATGCAAAAAAGAATGTTATCAATTATTAGAAGACTCACATCAGAAATATCTGGATGTAAAAAAAGAAAGCGGAGTGACAGCATTCCCAGTATTAAAATTAAAAATACATTTTTAAATGGTTCTATAAAAGTAAAACTGTTCTCTTCCCATATGAACTTGCAACTTACAGCAATTTTTCCTTATATGAAATACCACTAAGTTTATCTGAACCTTAAGGTAGTTTGACTGAATACACCATGAAAAAGTCATTTGTTGTTATAGTAATCAGAATCATTCACTGTGCCTGATTAATTTAGAAATAATACAACATAATTTGTTTCCCCAACTTAAAATATTCTATGTAAATAACTTAGAAGAAAGCTGTGGACCAGATGTGCGGGACAGACAAACGACAGAAGGTAAGCAAGCAAAACAGAGACAAGATGCCGGAGATAGGTTTCTGTACAAGAAAGGCGGTACTTCAAATAGGGAATGTATGGTCCAAACAGATGCCGAGGGACTGTGAGGTGTAGCAAAGCTGTCTGACCAAAAGGGTGGGTTACAGGGTGGTTAGGGTCTCTTTTTTGCCTTTGATATGAAATCAAGAGTTAGTTAAAAAAAAAAAAATCATACATATTAATCCAAAAAACCACTGACTACTTCACTCCCTCACCATACAAAGCCCCATTGTCTGACTGGCCCCTGCATCCAATCTCCCCCTCAGCATCCCCTTCTCCTCCTGGCCTTTCTGCCCCAGGTCCTGGTCTGTATCTCTCAATGGATGCAGTGAGGAGTTCAGGCTTGGTTCAGCTACAAGTCTCCCTGTGGTGTCACTTACAGGAAGGTACAGCCAAAGCAAGGTGACCCCTTCCCCTTTCGCCCCTTGACCTTATGTGGGAGCCACAGGTGTCCGTCCAGACCACCCTATCCATTTCGCCCACTGTTGCCCCCCTTCCTTCACCTGCACAGTGAATCACTTTCTGTACCAAGGAATACGATCCAGGTCCTGTCAGGAAGCTACTGGTACTGGAAGCACTGTGGAAACGTCCTCCTCCCTTTATTTCACTTTCCTACTCTTTTCATCTCTTTTCAAGAATTAAGAAAAAAGGTGAAACTTCGGGTTCCTGTGACCATGCATTCTTGATTTACAAACTCACTTTCAAAACTGCACTCCCAGGCATTTTTAATTAAACAATAACGTACGTCACTTTACCAAGGTCAGACAAATTATACTGAGAACATTTACCTTGGTTATTTTCTCTTCCTAAAACTTGTCCACTGGTACAAGTGGTAGTCTTCACATCTGGTTTCTCAAGGCCACCCAGAGTTACATGAGTTCGATCAAGCTCCACACCTAAATGCCAAGAGCGCAGTTTCTCCCTTCCATTGGAAGGCCTAAATTACACACCAAAATACATTTCTACTTTAAAATGTTTCAGAAATTAATAATGGTGGTTAAGAAACTGGTCTGTTAACCACTCCTTTATCCATGGACCCCAGTCAGACTAATACAATATACCATTTTCAAAATGAAAACATGGCTGTCTCAATATGATTATTTACTAGTAGCATGTCTGTCACCCATTTTATTACTCACGGATTAAGCAACAGCTTAGCAAGAAAAGCAATAACCAAGTTAATCAGTGTATTATTTTTAGTTACCAAAAATGTGATCAAGAGGAATAGTGGGAAAAAAAATGAATAACAAGAGAGGTAGGCCTTTTCCCATAGTATGGCTGCTACACTGTAATCTAATTATTTCACATTTACTGGCAAGTTAATGCCCAAGTTGGGAAGCTTTCATATCTGGCCTTTTTGTTAGTTATTTTAAACTAGCAAAATGCTCTTTTAAGTAAGCAAAGTTAACAGCCCAGTAGCAATGAATACACTTACAGACAGCACCCCAATATGAAATATTTAAGAGTTATACAAGCATGATAAAACAGGTTCCGCCACAGGACATTTTTTTACATTGTTCTTAGCAGAAATGAAAGAAAACCAGCAGGCAAAAAGAAAAGCAAAGGCAAATAAAATGATCAGTTTAAAATAGTAATAAAAATTAAAAAACAAGGGGATGGCTTTTTCTTGAAATTTGCAAAAATCAAATGGCAGCACAAACCAGGCAACACTTATAAAATGCATTGGCAGATACAACTTATCAACTAAAATAGAGGCCTGTCTGCACAAACTTGTACCTGAAAAACAACTCATTATGTACAATGTCTGCATTTATTAAGCAGACTTGATCATATGGAGACAAAACATCTTCATTTACAAGCTACTTGATATGACCTAACTCAGCCATGTATGTTTATCAAATGTGTGAAAATGTTTCACTATAAAAAAAAGTCAACACTGCAATGTATACATTTTTTGCTTTGGAAGCAAATGTTTAATACAAACAGTACTGGGTATAAATACCATTTCTTTACTGTGATACAATATAAAAACTCCACTTTCTTCTGTGCTGCCATGACCAGTCAGCTGGACTGTGTGGATAATAAACAACACCTATAAAGCGCTCACTGTCCCAAAGGAACAGGTCTGACTAATGAGCAACCGCGACATTGTGACCACATAGACCGCTGAGTGTGAAAGACAGAGAGCGGAGAGCAGTTCTGTCTGAAGACTCCCCACTGAAATACACCGCCCCATCCCCCACACACCCCCACAAAAACACCCGGGTAGAAGGCGTTTGTGGAAGGTCAGGCTGGGATTGCACTGGATCACGGTGACCTTGTTTACATTGCAGAGCCTCCTCATTCCTCAAGCTCCAGGAAGAAAAGGGGCTGCTCTGCTTCTGTCATTCCTTCTTCTCATCCTCAGGGAAACATAGGGAAAGAAGGGAACCTTTTGTCATCGAGCACCAAAAAGGTGAGATAATAACATTAGATGAGAGTTGAAGAGCGACAAATACTCCCTTCAAGGACAAAAGGCTGCAGGACATGGTAAACAGAGCCTACTGTCTGACAGGTATAGAAAACACCATCCTCTCATTGTCTAAAGCATCCACTAACCATACCATACCATACAGATTCAGGGAAAAAAATGGAAACGAGCACTGCGTGTTCTGCCAAAGGTTCTCTGAACTCAGAGTATTGCCAATGCCTCCAAATTTCTTGGACCCCAATGGACCCTTCCCCCATAAGCTGACACTAAAAAGAGTAAACAAAAATGGTAGCTAAGTTGCAGTAGACTTTTAAATGAAATAATATGTCATTTGACTGTCCAGTTTTAGAAAGGAACAAGTTAATCTTTGGGCTAAAAGCTGTAGGTGGGTGAATGATAAACTCCTCCCAGAGGCTGACAGAGTGGAGCAGGGTCTGGAGAAATTCTCTGGACCTGGAGCAGGTGCACCTGGATAGGGAAACGTCTGCCTCCGAACACCCAAAGCTCTACGCAAACAGCTCTACAGTACTGAGACTGCCTCACTGGGGGCTCCTCAGAAAAGAAAGAAGCAAGAGAAAGGACAGCTTCACCTTATCTAATTTACATGTGGACACGCCATCCACTTTACGGTGATATTATAAAATCAGATTAGGATAAAATGCTTAGAAGTGACTACAGCACAGACCGAGAACCCTCAAGGCTAGCTGACAAAAACAATTGACATTTAATCGAAACACAGGCGAGTGTAACTATGAATGTGATTAGCAACCCCTGCAGAATGAAGGTGAGTTGGACTGAGCAGTCAGAAGTCCAGATTCGTTGGCAAATGCTGATGGCTTCCAGGGAGGAAAAGAGGTGACAGACTCGGTGAAATGCTGATACAACTAGATCACTGCTTGACAGCCATCCTTCATCACACAACTGCCATAAGTCACAACTTCCATCAACAGGCTCTGCTGAGCTCCCCGTGTTGGCAACTTTGTGTGTGACCTTTGAGAATTTGTGTATGATTTCACTGGGTCTCTGTCCACACATGGATAAAAAGAGTAAGTCAAGCCACAAAGTGGACATATAAGTACAAGGCCATTTACGAGTATGAATGAGTGTGTGTATATGGCCTCACCTGTGGGCCTGTGATCACACTTGGCTGTAAACATGAAAATGTGTGTGCATCCCAGTGTACTGTTGTTCCGATGCCACAACCTATTAATTTCAAAGCTTAAAGCATAACTGTGTCTAACAAGTGTTAGACAGCTGAACTTACATCCAGTACTGGATCTTGAACCAGCTAATGAGAATTAACTACAGATTTCCCAAAATATAGTGAAACAAAATGCTGGAAACACACAGACAACAAAACCAAAGTCCCATCAGTAATCACACAGAGGTGATACACACTGGACCAAACAGATCTACATTTATTCATCTCCGAAAGAGAGGTGCAGCTCAGAGTAAACAAGAGCGCAATAAAAATTTACTGAGGCAAACACACACTCTGCAGAAAACCAAGGCAAGATATAGACAGAGAAGCACAAAAACTGAATGTGGAAAAAGGTAAATATGATTTATGTCATTGAAATGAATGAATAAACAAAAAGTTAAGTAAGCAAACAAACAAACAAACAAACAAACAAACAAATAAATAAATAAAGTTCGGCCAAAAACCCACCAAAGCACTTCTTGAGTGAAATGTTTGGACATACTTCAGGTTAAATCCACACAAATAAAGAATAAAAATATCAGCAAACTGCATGCATAAACTATTTACAATGAGACAGCAGGTAGCGTAATCTTTAGGGCCATTATTTTGCAATGGAAAGACCCAGTCTCACATCCCACTTTCTGCTGTAGTACCCCTGAGCAGGGTAAGTATGCTGAACTGATACAATAAAAAATATTCAGCCTCATAAATGTGTAAATCACTGTAAGTAGTTTAACACTACAAGTCACCTGGGAGAAATCTCAGAAATTTCAGATAAATGGATGAATAAACATAAATAAATATTAGTCAACAAAAAGAAAATAAAATGACTTAAAAAAAAATCTTAATTCAAATTCAAACTAAAATATGGAACTTCTGTTTGCCCACAGACTAGCTATCCCCACCTTGATCCCACCCCCGCCCAAAGACCTTGACAGGTCGGACAGAACCCGCACAGAAAAAATGGCCAGAGTTCTGATGCTAAAAACTTCCCGTTATACAGTCCATGCAGAAAATCACAGTGAACTGTGAAGATACTCTTTTAAGGATGAGGACGGCAACCCCCTGTCCCCCCATACACACACACATTCTGCAGTGGATGTTCACCTACCGTCAGACCCCAGCAGGACACACAGCAGCAGGAGAGCCCTTCGACTGACAAGTCCCAGTGTCAGCGCCATCCTCCGTCCACTGCGGCACGGTCCACAAGAGGCAGATCAGTGAGGCTTCCTTGGCTGCCCCCGTGCCACTGCACTAGAATGCACCTTCCAGCACGGTCCGGTCTGTCCGAGTGTTTGAGCACACGCGTGAGACAGACGGAAAGCACACAAGTCCACTCTCCTGAGTGTGAGAACTGCCGCACTGCACAGACCCACGCCGGCCTCTGACTGCTCTCCAAACTGACAGCTCAGCTGCAAGAGAGAGAGAGAGAGAGAGAGAGAGAGAGAGAGAGAAAGAGGGCGGTATGGAGTGAGGGCGAGCAAGCGAGGAGGAGAGGGAGAGAGAGAGAGAGAGAGAGCAAAGGAGGGGTGGACAAAGTTAGCAGGCTTCTCCTCTCACTTACACACTGCTCCCTGTGTTGATGAGCCAGCCCACTGTCCCAGGACGGACACCTTGTGGACGGGACAACAAAGAAGCAGCTGAGCCCACGGATCCCCCCCAGCCCACCCCATTGACCTCACCCCACTGCTCTGACACTTCCCCAGCTCCTGTTTCCCAAAGAAAAGAGGTCAGGGGGCAAATGAGGGGCCGAGGGATGGGGGGACCAGTGGGGGGAGGAGAAGGCACAGAGGGGTGTGTATGTGTGTTTTGGGGGGTTGGGGGAAATAACTATCCACCCGCTGCAAAAAGGGGCAACCACATAGAGGGAATTCTTCCGCATCCCCCCGGACAGCCCACAAAAGGAGGAGGGAGGGGGGTCCAGAAAACAAACAAATATAATTCACAGGCAAACATTATTTTCTCACCCTACTCCCCCAGGCCACATTCCAGCCAGATGGCGGGGAGACCCACGCTAGATGTTTGCAAGCCTCTCGTCGTGTTGGAATGGCCATGCCTGCAATGACGGACGCCTCGCTCACTGTTCATCTAACTGAATAGCAACTGAAACAACACTGGAGAGTAAAGGATGGTCAAAGGGGCAACAGGCCCCAACTGCACTGAAGGAGCTACAGCCTCTAACCCCAACTCCACTTCCTGACACTAACGCTCTTTCCAGGTGCACAATTAAACAAAATAAACAATTCTTGTTTTATCATGATCAGGGGACTTGCGTACACCACGCAAACTGAAACATGGCTGACTGAAGTCTACTCTTCCAAATTATTATTTGTTCATTTATCGCATTCCTCTGTCCAATACAGTTTAATTTACTTACAATTACTTGACCATTTATACAGCTAGGTTACATTTACTGTATCGATTCAAGGTAAGAATTATTGCAAGGTAAATGTAATTTCCCCTTGGGATGAATAAAATATTTTCAACTCAGTTCAATTCAAATCAATTTAATTTAAAGATCTTTGCCCAAGGGTAGCATAGTAGGGTTAAAAAGTTGAATCTGGGACCATCAGTTGAAAGGCACAGCTCAAACAACTACTCCACCTACTGTGCCCAATTTCCAAAAAATGAAAGCCCAGGGCTGTAAACTGAACAGGAGAGCAAAATAACCCATATACTGAAAAAACTCAAACAAATTCATCTCCACAGAAAAAGTGGGGTCATTGTGCTATTGGCATTCCCACAGAACCGTTAAAAATAAAATCTAAAGACCAAAAGTGCCGCAGGATCAAGACCCAAGAAGGGTTTTTGATATCATCCCCTTCAGCACGCTCCTAAAGCACATCTATGAATGTCCAGCTGCACAAACATGTTGGCTATGCAAGTTTTTCTTTTCTTGACAGAAACGTCAGCTAAGCAGATAAATACTGCAAATAGAGCCGTTGTGAAAGCCCAGGAAGTGACTCCCTAGAGAACTCCACAATGGAATGAGAAACCACTTCGTGGTTTGTACCTACCTGATGTACCTTCTCAGACCTGCTTGGGTGCCTTCTGTTAAAATTCTTCAAAAAACATTTAAAGAAAATAATAGCCTCAGTTAGTCACATCACCTGATTTATCAGATTTTACCACGGTTTATATGTAGATGAAACTATTTAAATCCACAGGTAGGCAGTTCTGTTTTCTGGTGGTGCCAGAATACATTGAATTCAANTCTTCAAAAAACATTTAAAGAAAATAATAGCCTCAGTTAGTCACATCACCTGATTTATCAGATTTTACCACGGTTTATATGTAGATGAAACTATTTAAATCCACAGGTAGGCAGTTCTGTTTTCTGGTGGTGCTTTTGCCATTGAATATCTAACAAAACTATAAAGTTTCAGAATTTACTTTATTTAAAGTTTCAATTAGATTAAGAAAGATGCACTGCAAAATATGCATTGCACCAAAAAGAATGTCATTTTGATTACATTAATGCAATGAAAACGGACTCAGAGGTTGAAGCCAAATTATACCCCCCATTTCTGCATCCAAACTTTTCCATTACACCTCTAACAAACATATAAATCTGGACAATGCCAGTTATACTCCTAAACTCCCAAATTATAGCACACTTGCACACTAGTTATTTAGCTGACTATTTACTAGTGTGTTACTTCTTATGAGACACCAAAAGCAAAATAATTTACAAAAATGCTGCATGGAACACATAAGCCAGTGAAGAAATCTGAATTTGAAAGAGAGTGTGGGAAGTGAGAAAGTAACAGCAATATGTTTGAGCAGTATAGACATGCTAAAATGGATTTATATTTAGCAGGCTGTTAATAGGTTTCCACTCCTGACAAAGTGCACCTTCCCTTCTGGCTTGCTGCTCTCCTTTTCCAAAGGTCTACCAACTGTGAACAAAGAGCTACTTATATGGCATATTGTACATATAATAAAGTGGTCAGAGGCAGGAATCCCAGTGCCAGGGAGGAAATGCATTTAAAGCTGAAGTATAGAGACCTGAGAGCATAAGAGTGTGGAACAGGACCTCAGCACAGAGCCGAACAGATCACCGACCATCTCTGTGATCTGGATGGTGTCACTAAGAAGTCCTTTGACAGTGACAGAAATACAGACAATGCAAAATAAGAAGGGAAAAGAGGGGGTAAGGATCCTCAAAGTCAGAGCTTCATGGATTAGGAGGAGTGCTTGCTGTTGTACCTTGGAGAAACATGTTTGAATTGCATTCAGTCATGCAAAACAATTAAAGAGATTAAAAAGTTTTAATCTTTTTTTTTCACATAAAGGAGAGGATTTTTTTCAGATTCCAGAGTTCATGGAAATAGATGCACTACCCACAGTGAGTGGGCCTACATATCAGGTACCTGGACCTCCACCCTAGCCCTGCTGAATACCCAGACAACAGTAAAAACACAGACCCTCCTGTGGCTTTATGGCCACCAGTGTAAACTTAAAAAGGATGTGTGGGGGTGGTCACAACTTAAGCCTATTAGAGGAACTCTATTACAGAAATTACATCAAGTTGTCCAGAAGCAGCCAAAACATTAATAGCCTCAAACATGGGGCTCTGGGGGGCCATGCCTCCTCTTCACTGGAATGACTGTTTTGTGTGAAAAGAACGTGGCCAATCCCAGCAAGCTGTCACACCTGTCTCGACTCAGTAGCCAGCAACATGACGGCCTCTACTGTAATGTCCATGGCTTGGACTCTGGTTCGAGGCTGTCCTGGAAAACACCCTGCCGACATTGAGCATTATGGGAGAAGTATCATAGGAATCCAGGTAAAGTAAAAATGGAAAAACTGCTCAGTGCTCTCTCATTTCAACTCAGTCTCTCTCTCCTACAGTTCCTGCTATTCCTCCCTCTGTCTTAATTCAACCTGCCGATCATAATCAGCTTACAGCTGAAACATTATCACATTATGAGAGATAAACAGGTAATTCCTTCTGCTCAGAGCTGTGTGCACAACACCATAGCTTGCAAAGTGGGTCCGTGCCCTCAGCCTGACCCCCCTTCTCCCTCCCATCCTTTATCAGTTTCACAGTTATCAGTATGAAAAACCTGGCAGAACATAAAAAAATATTAAGCAACAGAAGCTACACAGACTAATCACCATATAATGCCTTTGAAATGATTTATACACAAATAAGGAAAAAACTACAGCAATTATTATGATCATCATCATTATCATCATCATCATCATTATCATCATCCCCAGCACTGGGTTGCATATGGCACAGCAAGTAGTGCTGGTGCCTCACAGCTTCTGGGCCCTAGGTTTGCACATGGGATCAAATCTGGCACAGTCTGTGTGTTTGCATCTATTATAATACAAAGGCATTTCAGGTAAATTGGTGACTTTCAGTGTGTGTGTGTGTGTGTGTGTGTGTGTGTGTGAGTAAAAGATTTTGTCTGTGACTGCAGGGAGATGGAGTAGCCTCCTGCTCAGGGTGTACCCTGCCACAGTGCCTGTGGTTCTGAGATAGGCTCAGGAATAATTTACTAATAATGAAAGAATGAAATTCTCAAACACACGGTCAAAAAAGAATCGATAACGAGCAATAATCTCATTATCATATAGGATTGATAACTATTTTTCACCTTCAAGCTGAAATAATTTTAATCAGCATTGCAGTAAATATTAGAGAGGACTAAATATACTGTAAATGGCAAAAGCATGAATGTAAAGCAAATAAGAAACCTGAATCAGTATAAAAATAGTTTAGCACAAATAGAAAATAGAAGAAACACCTCTTCCCCTCTCTATTTCTCTATTCCATGCTGACTGGCCCAGTTTGAGGTCAAGAGTGGGTTGTGTGGCAGTGAGAGGGAGCTGGGCCCATCTGTATTCTCACTTTGGTACGTGTGCCTGTCAGTGCTGATTTACTCACCACACTGGCTTGCACGTGATAAGGACCAACCTCCCTCCAGCCCTGCAATCCTCAGCCACCTCAGGGCTGACCCTGAAGTCTGGAGGTGTCCATCAAGCATGAGAGATTTGGCCAGAAAGGATTCAAGGTCTGCGGGCACCAAGACAATTTTAAGAACATTCAGTCTACAGGTCATTTCCAACTTGTTCTCAGATAAAAGAAATACTTAACCAGAAGGTTGCTGGTACAAGTCTCAAAAGTGGTCAAGCTGTAATATGCTTTATAAAGGTATTCAGCATGAATTAAACCAGTGAAATATGCAAAAAATGTAGTGGCTCAAGTTGCTGTGTTGCACTCAATGGACTCAGGTTCCAGTGCCAGTTCCTTCTACTATACTATTCTTGATCCAGGTCCTTATCATGAATTGTTCCACCAAAAATGTCCAAGTTGTGTAAATTGGTAAACTGGTAAATTCTTCTAACTTGGTTAGCAATGCAAGTTGCTTTAAAGAAAAGCAGCCGCTAAATGAATAAAGAAATCCAGCTGTTCAAAAATTTAGCAGAAATGCAATTTTGTCTAAGGTCACCAGTTAAGCAACAAAACAGTATCAGTTTTTATCAGTGATGCACAAAGTTATAGTGTGTGACAACTGTCTCTCTCAAGTTACCAACTGTACACAACTGCCAACAGGAGGGACTCCACAGACTCAAGGTTATAGTCATAAAATGGCTGACCTAGGCAGGGTGTGTGTTTGGAAAACAAAAGGAACTGCAAAGCTGTATGGAAAAGATCACCTGGTAAAAGTACAGCAAATGGCAACACGACTCCATGGTTCTGCCAACTCCTCAGCATCTATGACTGTAACAGCACCCCTCCAGCCACAAGGGGTGCTGTTCTTAGAGGGGGTGGCTGTTTTTAACAGTGGATCTAAAGCCCATTCGATATTTTTACTAGTAGAAGTTAAGCGCACAAGTTGAACCTCCACGTGTTTACAGGCAAAGTGGGTTTTTAAGTTGGTTTTGATTCTGACTGTGAACATACGTAGCTGTTTCAAAGTGGTTCACTTCACCTAAAAAAAACACAGCTAAAAGAAGCTACACTTACACACAAGTCCATTCCATAAACATCCCAAGGTCTTTTACACACCATGGCTATTTACACTGTTTAATGCTGAAAGCAAAACACCAAACTGTATTTGATTATTTAAAAAAACAATTTCATAATTTGCCTTATTGTGTGAACTATCCTTATTTTTGCACATCTACCTGTACACTTTTAATGCATCTGATCATAATCCAAATCTAAATTAGCCATATCCCTATTAAAAGGTATACACAGTAATAAAAAAGTTCTTTGCATTGAAGAGGAAAGAATCTATACAAATTACATTGGTTCTCACAGATAAACAGTTTTCTCTCCTATTCCCCACACACCTTAAAATAAAATCAGGTCTTTTGACTGTGTCATGTGAGAGAAGGGATGACCAGCAGCTGCGTGACTGAAACCCAACACAATGTTAAGGTTAGCCAAGACCCGATCAGTTAACCATGTGGTCAGAGATATTGGCTATAACTTTCTCTAGGACAACAGACAGTGCTCCACACAGGAAGGGCTCAGAGTGATGTTGGTCCCCAAGAACAACACAAAAGGAGTACTCATACCAAGGTGTGTGCTCAATGCTTAAGGTATGACCTTGTGGCACTAATACTTTACAGCGTGTGTCGAGCCAGTTCAGATCAGGGCCGAGGAAGCCTTGAGATGTCCACTTGTAGGCAATGGCTGTACAACCATACCTCCTCATTTCCTTCACTTCTTTTGCTGTAATGGTTTCAATTATTTGATACTCCTTTTATGGTTTGACTTTACCTCTTGTTTTAATGGTTTTCAATAAAACAAAACCAAAAACATTTTGGGAAAACATTAACAGCAATTATGGTTTCACATAAATATTACATGTGAAAAACATAAAATATGCATTAGCACTGCTAACATTCACAGTATGTATGGTTTCCAACACAAAATACCAATCAAATGTATTTTTAATGTCCGCCACCACGCTGCCACTACGTGTTTACAGGAAGTAGGATCACATGATTCACCCGTTTCTCCCAACCTGCACAGGTATGTGGTGTCAGTTTTTATTCAGTGACCGTATTGTTTTGACGCACCTTCCAGT
The DNA here is from genome assembly GCA_900497675.1 of Arapaima gigas. Lineage (NCBI taxonomy): Eukaryota > Metazoa > Chordata > Actinopteri > Osteoglossiformes > Osteoglossidae > Arapaima > Arapaima gigas. The sequence continues at coordinate 240,004 of UFQX01000063.1, read as the reverse complement.
GTGTGATTTTCAACATTATCAGTTAATATGACAGTGAAATGTCATATTAGGACTGACATTTAAAAACATCGATTTTGAAGTTTTTTTAGCCTAAAGAATTGGTCACTGATCCACAAAATCCACAACCATCAATCCTAGTCCTCCTTTGTCTAATATATCAGTTTAGTGCTAGAAAAATGTGTAGCAGTTCCACAGTCTGCTTGTAAGTGGACTCAGCACAGCCCTTCACCTGACACTGCGACACCACCAATTAAGACCGACTCTCTCACCTGTCCTGTCCATCTTCCACCTCACACATGCACGTCTCTTCCTCTTTATTTGGTTAGTACTTAGTACTAGAATACTAATTAAGTGTCTGCATTTTATTTTATTCATTGTTTAGAAGTGCTGTTAGATATTTATATGATGTTGCTTGATACTTTTATTTAGGTTAGGCAATTGTTTGGTATTGTTTACATGTGTTGAGAAAGCATCCTAATTTTCCCTATAAGATATATTGAAATGGGGCTCTCTTTTTACGGTTTTTCACTATACAGACCATCTTTAAAGAACAGATTAGACACGTAAAGGAAGGTTAGGCTATACAAGGCAAAGGTTGTAAGAACATTTACCAAGCATAAATAACAGAAAGAAACCATAAGTATATGTATACCAGGTTATTAGTCTCATAGATTTTGTTGGTTTTGTCAGTTATTTTATATTTATTTACCTGTCACTTTTGTACAAGCAAAATTACAATATTAGGCTTGCATATTCAGCTACTTTCCATTATTAACACATTTACATACAACTGCCACAAACTGTATATGTCTTGTATTATGTGACTGCAATGTGTGGTGCAAATCAGGCAAAACCGCATTCCTAGCATCAGTGAGCACTGGAATGGGCAAAACAAGTGACCTTAGTGACTTTGAACGTACCATTACAATTGGCATGCCATTTGCGAATGATGCAAAAAGCAAAACAGTGCCAGTGATCTGTGATCCTGGTAACTGAAACAGCTAGTGGATTAGAGGGGTCAAAGGGGAATGGCGAATGAACGAGTTTTCAAACTCAAAACTGGTGCAGAGAATGTCATCTCAGAACACACCACATATCGGAGTTTGACAACCACCAAAGATCATGTTTAGTGCCAGTGCGGTCAGCAAAGAACAAGAAAGCTTATCTTCAGTGGGCAGAGAGGCATCAAAACTGGACCGCTGAGGAGTGGAAGAAAGTTGCCTGCTCAAAAGAATCCAGGTTCCTTTTGCATCATGCTGATGGAAGGATCAGGATAAGGCACAAACAACATGAGTCCATGGAGCCATCTTTTTTGGTGTCAACAGCATGGGCTTGTAGTGGCAGTGTGATGGTGTAGGGAATGTTTTCTTGGCACATATTAGTGCCCCTGAAATTGAATATCATTAGTGAATAAGGTCATCCCTTCATAGCTGCAGTTTATCCACAATCAGAAGGTTACTTTCAGCATGGTAATGCACCATGTTACAGGACACATATCATGTTCCAGGAACATGACAGCGAGTTTTCATTGCTTTTCGCCTGCAGTCTCCAGATCTCGACCCTGTCAAGCATCTTTTGAGCGAGGTGGAAACTGCTGTTATCAGCAAAACTGTACAGTGTTCAGTTTTTAGCAAAGATGCAACACAATCATTTCTACATGATACAACATTCCTGCACAAGTCATCCAAAATACTGTAGAATTCATGTTGTTCTGAAGCCCAAGGGAGGTACAACACGCTACTAGATAGATATACCTGGTAAATTGGCAACAGCATATGTCAATGAGCAATTTTTAATAGAGCAATTGCAGGAGACCACAGCAAAAGGTGGGATTTGAGCCCTTGGCAATCCACTGCTAGGCAAGAACTGTAACCATTTTTCTGTCAGCTGGTTATTTATACTTTCAAAGCTGTCAGCTAAGGAACAGCAGAAATATTTGTCATTGTGTAAGTTTAATAGCTAATATCTTCATCCGAAGCAATCTGCATTGCTTGTGTTTTCCACATTTTCTAAGGGTACAATAGCAAAGATCCTAAAGGGAAATAAACCTACAGCAGTATGTATGCTAATTTAGTGCCATACATCACTACATGACCCGCTGCCCAATTGAGAATGACCTTGGTCTTCGTACAGGCCAGATGTTGTAAAATACACTTGCTCACAGTGTGTCCAAAGGAGTGCACATCTAAAGGTTGTTGTGACAGGTCTTTGAGAAGCCACCTGGTCAGTAGACCCCCCCCCCCCCCAATCCCACCCAAGCCCTCCAGGCACATTTCAGCTTCACTCTGTAAATAAAGCCCAAGCAGACCACCCAGGGGGCAGAGCTGACAGTGGACCGGAGGAAGACACCTTCATGGACGCTAAACATCCAAGCTGGAGATAAAAAGTGCCGTGAGCACCTGGATACTGAGATGTGTGAAGACTGTCACTCACGCAATAAGGCTGCACTGGGCATTGATGTTTCCTGCCCCTGGTGAGGGGAACTCCAGGAAAGTATGGGTTTCTGCATATTTCATTTGTTACTCATTTATTTATCTTGCATTAGCAGAAAGATATTATATTTTAAATGTGCAAACATGGTGCCTGAAGGGAGGTAGACGCCAGTACATGGTCACTTCTCTCTAGTGGCAACTGTTTTGCATCAGACCCATGGCACCCTGTAGCTGTTTATTGGAATAACCTCTTTTATAACTGTGATTATCAATAAATACTACTAGAAAGATAAATAAAAGTGAATACTCCGGGGAACGGAGGTTTATACAGTGAACCAGGGAAAGGAGCTTTCTGCAGTTCACAAGATGAAGGTATTCAGCTAGAATAGTGCAGCTGTACAAATGAGTACAGGAAAAAACAAAATTCAACAAGTAAACAGGAAAGGTAAAAAGGACAACAGGGGGTATATTGGTTAGGGCCATCATCTTGCATCTAAAGGACCTAGTTTCAAAACCTTCACATCGTAAGCTGTGTTAGAGTATAGCATCATTAAAATAGAAAAGCTGAAAAATGATTAGTCAACATGTAATTTAGGCTGCATTAACACTTAGAGCAACCTCAAATTCACAGAGCCAAGGAGACACTCTGGGCAAATCTCCCTGTGGTTTTTTAAGCATTGAACTGTATCCATATTCCATATTTCAGTAAATAAATGGCTGTGGGTATCCAAAAGACGAACTACTGTGCTGTTTAAAGATACAGAGTTTTTTGAAGGGAAGGGAGGGACTACAAGGGCTGTGAGGGATCAGGGCTGAGAACAGATGAGGGCTCACCTCTGACCCCCAGCCCTGATTGGTACTTGTTTGATCTCTAACCTTGACTAATCTCCTCTGAAGTTAAAGGGAAAAAGAAAATGAAAACAAATAAAAGGGCCAAGACAGAAGGCACAGGTTTATGAAGACCGTATTGTCTTTTCTTTATCTATCAGAGCAGCAAATCTGAATAACCCCAGAGTAAAATAACAATAAAGGAGCAAAAACTTATTTGGAATACATCTAATATCTTAACTGAGCTCCCCCCTAGCATCAGGTGTGAGATAGAGGTTAGCATATTAATATCCAGAATAACATGATAGCTGCAGATTACATAGGTAAATTAAGTAGGATACATTTTATAAGTATAACGCAACTGAAAAAGAGATATAAAAATTCATGATGCTATAAAAAAGTGCACACTTTGCATGCATTCAGTTGTTTACTTTTTTATTTCAACATGGAGTAGAAAGAATAGAAGTAGTGTTGAGGATAGTGGTGAGGCCACTTTTAACACTTGGTCCTGAGGGCTGCTGAAATCCACATGGCCCCCCCAATAGGCATCCCCAAATGGCAGGAAAAACAAGCAAATCCCATACCGGAGTCCCAACAGCAGGGGACTGTCCCTCTGGGGTGGAAATCACCACTGATGCCATCAAGATTACACTGTCAGACAGCATTTCAACTTCTTGAACAAGGCCAGGCTGGAAATTCACAGCATTGATTCATTTTAAGTTAATTTTAATTATTTCACTTTCATCTTTGTCTGAAACAACATACAATATTAAAAAAACATTATCCATAGGCTTACAAAGATGTGTTACTCATTACAGCTGGTCTTTTAACTACAGACATCTACATAGGTCTAGAATGTCTAGCAAGGGTAGGGAGTTACTGGCACTGGACCCCAAGAGGTTTATTCTTCTCCACTTAATTTTGGCCTGGAGTTGTTTTCCCCATCTCCTCATCTGCCTGCTGGCTTACTTGCCCAACTCTGCCATACTTAATCGCTGTTTCTTTAACTGTCCTGCTTATGTCTATTGTTCAGCGCTTTGCATCACTCTACTGAGAAGCATGCTGAAATTGAATGTGAACTCATGACACAGAAACAAGTTATTTCTCACGAGTAACACAGGGACTTAAATAATCCAGCACAAACTACATCAGACAGCTGCTGCTGCTTTAGTCCTAGGGATGTCTGCGACGCGTATCAGTTATTATGTAGCTGAATACATAGATATGAAATTGAGTGAAATAAATGTTTTATCAAAACTAATAAATACTACAGGAGAGCTGCAATACACAAGCTACTTTGAATTAGCTTGCAGTTATGCTTTTTTTTTTTTTTTTTACATTTGGTGAACATTTACCTCTGGTGCATTGAGGCAGCTGATGAGGTTCTTGCAGCTGAAACAAATGCTGCACATGCCACCTGTTTTCCTTAGAAAAAAGACAAACAAATAAACAAACAAAAAAAAACAGGAAAAAGCAGGGAAAGCAATTTTTAAAAAGTGCTGTCCTGCAGCACCTGTCCTAAGAATGCCCACTGAACTGCTGATGAAGCCCAGGAGTTCTGCCCTGCTGTAGCAGGTAACACCATTCATAATCATTCAGAATCATCTGCATCATAACAGCTACTGAGAGCAGTTTAGGAAATAAAACAAAACCCACTGCAGCAGTGGAAAACGGATTAAAAACATTGTCAATAAAACCTAATTGATATTGTTACTACATGTTTCCTTTATTACTTTAATGAACTCCTTCGTTGAATCATTATCATTATAACAGATCTCTGATCTGAGTCAACTTGCATAGCTTTAATACTGATTGAAATGAGCCTGGCTTCTCACCAAAGCTGCTTAGGTTATATACTTGTCTTAGGTCAACATCAAGTTCTGGACTTATTCTTGAAGCAGCAACATTTTAGATCATAATGTCTGTCTCTTATCCAGGTACGAGTGGCAGCATTTAGACTTTTAAAAACAAAGATTGGGCCCGACAGGCAGCTAACACAGGGCACCAATGCACCCTTACTGGGCTGACTGTACAGACACCCACGTGAAGGCCATCACAGGCTAACTGCAACACTGCATGACACAGACGCATTGCATAGACCTCTCAATACATCAGCCACCTGAACCCTCCAGCGCATCCCTTTCAGATCTCTGCTGTAAGCTCTCGCTGCCATCAAAGGGCCACCCGGCATTCCGTGTATAAAAGGATACCGATCCTGCTGCCAGTCTCTCTTGCTGTTAAAAAAAAGACACTGTGTTGTTCAGAGGAAGCACAATGGCTTTTTTAAACAAAGTAATTGCTCCTCGGGGGCTGAGGATGCCAATGTAAAAGGGAGGAAAAGGGGGCAACAAAAAGGGAGAAAGAGACAGAAAGAAAGAGACAGGGGACAGGGGGAGGGCTGTGTTAACCAGGGGCCTAATTATGGCTGGCTGAGCAGAACCCTGCCACTGGGGGTCAGCACGGTGCCCTACAAACCCTCGGCGACCCCCACACCTGTCTGAGCACATTATGAGGGACATGATCCCTGTTCAGCCGGGTGGCCCATGAGCTGCTGGCGTCAACACCCTGAGGACGGGGGGCATCTGCTGGCCGTTCAATGCCCCTAGGGCAGCTCAGCAGATAGTGGGAACCCGCAATGGCATGTGCACCAGCAGACTCGCTCATAGCCTGAAGCAGCTAAGCATACCATAAATATATCTGCAAACTGTGTAAACCTCTGCAGAGAAACAAACAGGTTCAGCTCAGAACTTGTTTACAGATTTTCCTCCAATACATTTCCACCCAAATTGTTCATAAAGCTTAACAATTAACATACTTTTGATCCAGACCTCCAACCCTGTGAGCTGTACATTAGCCCCAGCCTTAACTGCTGCACACTCATGTTTACCAAGGTTCTGTGCTTGCCATCCAGGTGGAGTTCTGTGTCTTCAGACAAGGAATCCAAAAACAGGCTGGCCAGTCCCGCTTTCTCCCCTTACCCCCTCTACTATGCGAGGGCCCCGTGCAGGGTACAGAAGAAGCAGGGCGTCAAGGTTCACCACGGGTGAGCGCGGCAGCGGGGTGGAGTTCACGCCCTCATCCCCGCATTCACACCGCGTACACAAAGAGATTACACAGAGTGCTAACAGGGATTATGACAACAGACTGGCGCTGCCTGGCTCCCTGCCCCAATTAGAGCACACAAAAAGCGAGGTGCCAATTACCAGCACATCCAGGGGGAAGAAGGGGACCGTAACAAGCAGGACAGAAAGGAAGGGTACTGAGGGGTGCAAGAAGATAGACAGTGTCGCCATTCACAACCTGGCAACCTAGTTGCCACTGTGGCTGTGTACATTTGTGCAAAAAACAGCTCTGGGGGACTGATGGAGTGGTCTGGCAGGCAGTAGTAGTGGTGGGGGTGGAAAAGAGACAAGAAGAAACTCTGTAGGCTCAAATGGTAGGGGAGTTGCGAATACAACATAGTCCTGTGCGCCTGCGCACTGGCAGGACAAGGGGGGCACTGCAAGTTCACTGACAACACAATCTAATCAACTGACAACACAGCTCACATCAGGCCTCTAATGCAGTTAGGGGCGCTGAGCACAATGTGCAGCAGAGGTCTGCTGCCGCATGCTACTATCAATCACCACGTCTCCGAGGTAGGGTCAAGGTTGTTCAGAGCCTATCCCAGAAACATGTGATATAAGGCAGGACACACCTTGAATGGGATGCTAGTCCATCACAGGGTGATCACACACACATTTACTCAGATGGTAATCCACCTGAAACATGTCTTTGCACCATATGAAGAAAACCAGAATACTTAATAGCAACCCAGATGAACATAGACGAACATAGAAGAATATTCAAATGTCACGCAGACTGATCCAAAACCCAACCCCGGGTCCAATTGTGCAGCTGAGGAGCTCTGAGGTACCAGCGCTACCCACTGGGCCACAAGGCAATATTTTCCACTTATTATAAAAAACATTTCCCACGATGAAATGTTAGACAAGGGAAATTAAATTCATTTTTGTGCCATGTAAAAGTACTTTTTCCCTTTCTGTTAAAATACTGATATGTTTGTTTATTTAATAATACTTATAAATAATTTCAGAAATAAAAACAGAATACTATTAAGAGTTTGTTTTACTTCCAGATTTCCTCTTTGTCTCCAACATCACAAAATAGGGACAGGTGACTATTTAAGTGGAGAAAAACTGTGACTATCTGTTCACCAAGTATCAAGCATGCCCTGACCCATAAGTCTCCCTCTAGTGGAAATGCAAAAAACAGGTTGTAATTTGTTCAAACCCCAGACCTTCCAATACCAAGGCAATGGCTCTGATCACTATACTATCTGCTACTTTTAGTAAGTCTAGCCACATTTTGGAAGTATTTTTATGTGTAATTCAATTTATGAGCCACAGTTTCTTTAAAGTCAACATTCATTAGTGATTCTATTGCCAGTCCAGTGTAAACAGCATTTTTTTTGTTCTTAAACCAAGTATTTTTCTATCTGCCTCTCCCCTTTATTAACTATTGTTGGTATTTGCTGGCAGCCCAAGGCCTACTTGAACCCACCATCAACACCATACCACTCACAGAGCTCACAGAGCATAGCAAAATATCAGCTATTTCCATACAGGTGTTTCCCAAACAGAGCTCCCCGATGATATAAATTAACTCCAGTTTCAGACAGTGACACGTAAAAACATATTTCTTCTTTGCATATGAAGCCAGGCCACATTCTAGACTTTACACCCAGACTGGTAGGTTTCCTTTAACACTGCTTGGATTACTTTGAATATGTAGTCATCCCAAACAGTTCTGAACTGTTTTCCTATTTTCAGCTTATTATTGTGAAAATTTGATGGCTATGGCTGAATTTAGCGTGTAAAACAAAACTGATAATCTAGTTGGTCTTACTGACACCAGTACTGATTTATTATCAGCAAACTAACAGCGATTATATTTTAACTATATCATTCAGAAGTCAACAACTGAGTATTGATACTTGAGGTTTCTATACTAATTAAAAAAGTCCAAGGAAAAGAGGTTCAAACATAAAGAGGACATGAAGGCTAGTTAATAAAGGTATGATGGAAGAAAAACAACATTTACTCTCAATTTCCCATTATACTTTTAAGGGAGACTTTGCATAAAATTAAATTTTCCTTGATATGTGACAGTCTGATGAGCCTGTTTGCATCAGAACAGCCCAAGGCACTGAAATGTCTGCACTTTCTAATCCCATAATCATGGTGGGTGGGCAGGGTGCTGCAGAATAAATTCAGTCCAAATTTTCTTATCAAGCACAATGTGCAGTTAAAGTAAGATTGGACATTATCCAGTGTTTGCACAAGCAAAACAGTGAAGCCTTATGGAAGCAAGCGTGAGGTCAAAGAAAAAGAATGTGCTTTACAGATCTATGAGAAAAAAGTAAAACAGCGGACAGCCTATAGAGTAAATGAAGGGTAAAGCAGTTAGAGACACTGACGTTCCTGGTTCGAGTCCAAGGCAGGGCTCCAACAAAGAATATGCTAAAATATTCAACTGCAAAAAAAGTGACATTTTCCAGTTTTATTAAAGTGTTGGCTAAGCACTAAAGTAGCAAAAGAATGAAGCTACTATCATTGTTTAAATAATACTTGCAGAGGACATCTCACACGTGGGGACCACCTGCAGGTCCTACAATAACAGAGGCTGAGTCTATGAAGCAGCTCCTCCTGTGACTCATTGCCGGTCCAACCAGAAGTTGAGATAGTTCTCACTCACCACTCATAAACTGGTAGTACACAAAATGCAAATATTCTTACACTTTCAACATGCAGGTTCAAATCTCTTGAGCTGAGAACATGAATAAATTTACTGAATATCAAAGTACACACATGGGCAACACGAGTATCACTGCTGAGGAAGTCTTGTTTAGTAAAAATAACATAGCTGTATAAATGGGTAAGTAGCTTAGTGTGCAAATCTATTTGTAAGTTGATTTAAAGAAAATAATCAGATAAATGCACAAATGCACAGTGAAACTAAGTCTGCTATACAAAACATCCCATGTCATTGCACAGAAGGGCCAAGAAGCCCGACAAAAAGTCCAGAAACAATGTGGAAGTCTAATAAGGAGATACTCATTTCTCCGCAACAACAAAAACAGTTTCCCCATCTTTTTCTAAGACAAAATGTTCCACAAATATCCAAAGTGTCCAGCACAAACACAGCAGGCTAGCCAGTGATCCGACAGTTCTGCACCATTGTTCCAGTTTTAACATACTTGCATATCTTCCTAATTAACAGCTATTTACTGTTTGACAAGTCATTTTGGTGCATGCTTGATGATCCCAAAGATCCTCTTGTGTGAACTGAATTAAAGTCGTTTTCTTCACAGGAAATTGGAGGGTGGGGTAATTCTGTGTGCAGCTGCTGGATACAATAGAGGGATCAGCACCACTGCCCCCATCCCAGGTGTGGGGGGTCACAGCGAGTATCATCAGCTGCGCTTCAGCTCCCAAACATAGCACAGCCACTGTTGGGGTCTGCGAGCTGTCCAAACCCCACATTGCCCCCCCCCCTGCCATCAACCCCCATAGCCACACACACTCAAAGCCACCCCTGGGCAGAGTGCTTGTTCCCACTGGCTGCCAGAATGAACCTGCTAGATCAGTATCACACAGTGACCAGGACAGGGGGCCCCAGCTCAGCTATTGCTCACTCAAGCATCCTGTACAGAGCACAAAGACTCCCATGGCCAAGATAAAACACAGGTAAGCCCACATCATGACAATGGCCCCTGACCTCTGCCTCCAATAATAATCCAATAAGATGGATTGACGTGATCCCTTCCTGGAACTGAAGGATGACGACATCCTCTGGTACGTCATCATAAGTCCAGCACTAACCCAATAACAAAAAAATACCTGCTTATCAAAATACTTGGGCATCTAGTCAAGTTGTTATTTTTTTTAAAAAGTAGCCATTATAGAAAATGTGTCAATAAATATGTTTATAGCTGTCCAGCCCTGTCATTCTGGGAGGAACAAAAGACACTGAAGATATAATGAGTGCTAATGAAATGAAACCTTGAATAGCTAATTGAAGGTCTCAGATAAACTGCACCATTGTTGCATTTTTTAAAGTAAATCATTCAACATGCTAATATTATTTTTACTATTTAATTAGCAGATGCATTTCTCAACAGTGACTGACAACATTATTTTGTACACTAAGCTGTTTACAGTGATTTACCCACTAATACAGCTTAGTAAATTGTTTTGCATCAAATTAGACTGAGTAACCATCTCAAAGGCAGTACAGCAGAAGTTGGAATTAAACCCAAGACCTTCATTTGAAAGGCAATGACTCCAGCTACTGCATTATACATTATACCAGTATATGGCAATACTTTAACCACAGGCAAAATGGAGGTACAAAGATATGAAATCCTCCCTGTGCTCCTTTGACACTATCCAAACCCTGCATTTAAAAATCGGCCCCATGTCCTGCTCCATCTCAGTGGATATTAATCTCCTCTCCTGTTTGTACAGAGAATGCTTTCTTTGACATTTTCTTAAATACAAGCAAAGGCCTGTGTTTGGGAATAAATCTGTCTTTGCTGTTTCTGCACTGATTAATGGCGTGTTTAAAACCTTTCCAATTAATGTTTAATATCACACACTCAGAATTTATGATTCCACCGAAGTTTTCACAGAGATTCCCCAGCCATCCAACTTGTGAATTTTACTACCTGTTCTGGCAGGCTGTGGATTGAATTTTCAAAGAAAAATAAATGATCCAAAGAAAGAAAAGGGGGCTGAGGCAAAAAAAGCAGAACGTGAACAACACTTGAACATAGCTCTGTGCAGAATGTTCTTGGAAACCCCTCCCACAAAACAGATACAGAAAGGTCTTTTGTCCAAGCAGCTAGTAGCAGGTTGAAGTCCACAATATCCAGAACCCAGTAAGCCATCTAGTTCCATTACATCTCTCTATCCCACAAAGCAATAGGACAGGACAGCTGCAAAAAGACTCTTTCACAGAAGGCAGCTTTTAAATAGAGGGCCAGAAGTATATTGTAATTTAGACTAAAGCAGGATCATGGTGGGATTGAGCAGCCAATCAATATTATAGACATTTGCAGAAAAGGAGATTTGTAGAGTTTTTAAACCATAACTCAGTAGAAAAACATTATTGATTATGAAACATGCATGGGGTGATTCTGTGTGATACTAATCAAGAATGTGGTTTCTGACCACAGTGTCAGAGAGGTATTTATTACTTCACAGCAAACATAAGAAACAGGATTCTGAAGCTACACATTTTAGTGACCATGAGGGATCATACTTCTGGATTCTAAACACCTATCCAGTAATCTTCAATAACGTCATTGCCCACTACAGGGTTGTGGTGGTCCAGAGCCTGTTTTAAAAACATACATTGTGAGGCAAAATACACCCTGGATATAATGATAGTACATCGCAAAATTCATAACATTATTAATTTTTTTGTTTTGAACAAGTTTCATGAAAACAACCAAGACTTCGAGAAGCCAGAATGCTTATAGGTGGTGAAGGCCAGCGCCAACGTCCCAGGTTCTCAACACAGAAGTGACCATTTAGTTGCCAACCTCATTCCCTGAGCTTGGTGGAGGCATGCTCACCTTTGTGTTGCTCCCCGTGCTGAGTCTTTCAGAACCTCAAATCCTTTCCAAAGTCAGGTTCTCGTTGTGCCATGCAAACCTATTAAGAGAAAAAAAAAGCTGAATTTTATCTGTTGTTAATTTGCACTAAAGAAGAGCAGCATCTAACACAAAGAACTAGAGTGAACCTGACACAGCTTTGTAATGAAAATCCCTCACAGTTCATTTTACAGACTGTAAAAGTCTGTAAAAACCAACAGAAAGAAACACACACCAGTCTTGTATGGCATAAAAGTCTGTTTAACTTGGTGCAGAGAAACACGGCAGAAGTGCCATAAAAGGGTGTGAACGCTGTTGCCAACCTCCTCCAGAGCTCCCATCAATTACAAAGTTTCATTAGAACTGAATTACAGCACAATATGTGTATTCCAAAAGCCCCAGCTTTACTATTCAAATGGTGGCAGCTTCCTGTGGGCAAAAGTGAAGAATTTATAGAACAGAAAAATGCACAACACAGTAGAAGACCAACATTACTGCAGATGACACAGCAGCTGCAAGGGTGGAGAAAAGCCTTTCCACGATAAGTAACCACTTTACAAGTGCACAGTTTATCAAGAGCCTATCCAAGTCAGGACAAGGTGTGGACAGAACTCCAATATCTCTCTCTCTCTCTCTCTCTCTCTCTCTCTCTCTCTCTCTCTCTCTCTCTCTCACACACACACACACACACACGCGCACACGCACACAATTCACCTAAACTGCATATCTAGATCTTTTAACTGAGGGAGGAAACCAGAGCACTCAGAGGAAACCTACATGAGCAGAAGGAGAACACGTAAACTCCAAACGGATTAAAAGGCAGATCATAGTACAAACAAACTGTCAGACCTAGTTCCAGATAACCTCAAAGGCTCTGCTTCTAAGAATCATCTGGAAATTTCCACTTTTGTTACCTTATATATCTAATCAACAGAGAACACAAGCATGGCTCAAATGCTGAACGAAGGCCACTGGTAAACAGAACAAGTCTTCCATCATCAGTGGACCCACTAAATCATGGAAGTTCCACTTAGACTTCAAACAGAATAAATAGCCAGTATGATTTTATGTACCACATTGTTGCTTTTCAGAATGCTGAGCCACTGCCAGGCTCACAAGGGACGAGTTCACGGTGAAGTGACCTGCTGTTCTTCACCCTTGTCTCCTTTAATATCGTCCCGGACTCCACAAAGCCACCCCTGTTTACACTCACAGCTCTGCAGCTTGCACAACATGCACAGCGTAAGCGTTCCCTCACAAACTGCACGGCCAGGACAAGCATGAGCTTCTTACAAGCTGGCATTCTCCATCCTATATCGCTATCTTTTTCCCAGGCAGTTAGATGGGTCTCCGTTTACAGAGAAGCAGCTAGCTACTAATACTTTTTATAACCAAAGTGTCAAATGCTGCCCAGTATAAATAAGAGACAAATGAAAAAGAAATGAGACTAAGGAAGGGTTGAGTCAAAAGGAAAAGCCTATCAGTCTAAAGCAGAACGGAAGATGGAAAATCAAGAATACCGTCAGTACTGGTGCAAAAATTTATGTGCATGCACATGCACCGATTCTTTTTATCCTGCAGTAGGAGGGGACTGGGTTGACTGAATTTTAAATATGGATCTTAAAAGAAATGGCTGGAGATTTTAAAGCATAATGTCAAAAAAAATGAAAGTATCCAATGGTGTAATATCACTGGAGTGCGATCAGAGAAAACCTCCTCCAAACTGCCCTTCACTTGTATCTGCACTGTGTAAAATAGAGTATCCGTAAAACTGCCCTTTGTTCACATGCGTAGCGAGCCCTTCAAAATTCAGAGAACAGCTCCCGTTCTGTGAACCCTAATTTTAAACACCTGCAGATTCACACTTGGTCAGATGACACCACGTGAGCAGGCACATGGGTGTTTGAATGCGTGTATGTGCTCTTTCACACTATGCAAGTAGTGTGTTGCTATTGTGATGGACATTCACAGCATAACGCATCTGATGACGAGCTAATAAATGGAAAGCAGAAACAGACTGCCATTTAGTTTTCACTGCATGGCCAATAATCTCTGCTAAACACATGAACCAAGCTCAACAACTGGGCCAGCCTGTAAATGCCACACAGTAAGAGAAGACCAGCACAAAGGATGTCCTGTGTAATAACAACCAGAAAAATCCCCTTCGCGGCCTTTAGAAAATGGAATTTTTTTCACACACCTGAAAAACTAAACCAGTATTTCTAGGATATGCTCCAGATTACTGTGACTGTGCACCGGACAAGCAGTTATTGATATTGGATGAAAGCATGAAGTACTAAATACAGTGTTGGATGCAGCAAGTACTTTACACAGTTTGATAATTATTTGCTGGCCTAAAGTACAGTCACAACTGCACAACAGAGTACCCACTCTGTGCAACACAGACTTGCATCTGCAAATATGCAAATTGGACAATGATGTTATTTATTATTTTCATATCCTTACAGTATAATTATACATGCACAGGTTTGAGAATTCTCACTGGGGAAAGTGAGACCACCCACACCAAGCCAGAGGACCAGAATGTTGACTTTGCCTCTGCATCCAGTTCTGTGAGGTAGGCTGGGAGCTGCTGAACCAGATCGTGAGAAGAGAGAGGCCTGCTCTTATAGGTGTCCCGGCTGAAACAAAAGCCCAATTGGACACAGAAATACTTATAAGCATTTAAAAAAAAAATGGGTCAACATAACAAGCCAATTAAATGTGAGCCAACACGTATGTGTGCTTCTATATTTTGGTGAGTGACACATTTACAAGACCTGGCCAGCACCACGGAAACAATCACATCGGTTTTCCAGGCATACGTCACAGCACATCGTGTACCAATACCTTCAAGCAAGTCTTTCGTCTTTTTGTTACAGAAAACAACCTTGAATCATGCTACCCCAAGCTAAGATATAAAGTTTAGTTTTTTCTTCTTATTTATAACTCAAGTAATTAATAGTTTTCCAGGTGAAAGATAGCAATGTGTGTGCTTGAGTCTGGGTTGTGGCGATTTTTATTTTACATGGTTATAGTTAAAAAACAGGCAACAAAAAAAAAAAAATTAGAGAAGAAAGCCTTATGCAAGTCAACTGAGATACCCATAAGCAAAATCAGTAAATACATTGGCCAACAAATTATTTTTGGATTTGTATTTCAGATTACATTTATTATTTTTTTTAATAAAAGTGAAATTCCCACATTTGCATAAGTTTCCTCCAGGTTCTGCAATTTCTTCACATAGTGCAATAACATGTTTTAGGTGAACAGGTCTCTATAAATTTTCTGTAGTGTGTCTATGCATTAGTCAATGAGTGTGTGTGACTATCCTGCAGGGGCCTAGTGCCCCACCCAAGGCATACCCCCTTCAGTCTTTTTCCCTGTGCTTCTGGGATAGGTTCTGGACTGTTTCTCCCCTGGTAAGGACAAGCAGTTACTGATAGCAAATGAGTGAGTGAGAAAACTAAAACAGAGCAAATTGAGAAACTTGTGTTCACAGGCAGACAATGGCCCAAAACACATCCATTAAAACTGTTAAGTTGTTAAATAGTTATATAATCAAAAATCAATGAGTCTAAAATGTAGTAGTGCACCGCCTCTTGTGTTGGGTGTGTCAAACACATAAGTAAATGTGAAACACAAGACCTCACAACCAGATAAGTACAAAAAAAAAACCCAACACAAAACACAAGTGAACTCAGAGTAACTTAATCTTCCAATTAGGGGCTCTTGGCCAGGGCCATAGGGCCCATGGCACACACAGGAGCCCAAACACACAAGGCCAACACTTGAACACTTGCAAATGAGTTAAAACACACTGTGTTTGGCCACATCTTATCTGATCAGCTCTGTCCGTAAGGAAAACACACCATAGGCCAGCAGTGAGGTGGAAAGAGTAGAGCTTTTCATCTTCACCACCTGAACGCAAGGCCCAGCACTTTTTTGCACCAAATGAAAGATCTCGGGCCCTCTTTTAGCATAAAGCATTACCTGCCATCATTCAGTTGGACTGAACGGCCGATTTACGGCCGCGACCCTCCGTTCATCGGCAAAAAACAGATGTCAGGGTTCTGAGAGCTGAGAGCCCTAAATGCCTGCAGATGGCTTTCGGCGCGCTTCGCCTTGCGCCAAATTACAGCACTGACCTGCTTTCTTTTCCTCTGGGAAGTCTTCTCTCTCAACTCTTAAAAAAATGTTATACAAAAAACCTCATACAAAGAGCAGGAAGTTTTGTACCCCAGAAGGGAGCAGAACAGGGGGTAGCAGGGGAGGGCTTGAATGAAAATTGTTTTGTGTCCTTTGAATCAATTGGACAGCAGGCAACTTGATTTACCATTTAAAGTGCAGAAGCTCACAAAGAAAAACAGCAAAGTCAAACATGACAATGTAAGCACTGTAAACACAAAATGCTTTCATTCATACAAAGATATTCGTAGTGCATCCTGGATGTGGACTCAAGAAACATTTAAAAGGTTAAACTTACCTATGCTGAAGGGGAAATAACTGCGCCAGTATACAACAGAGTCAAACAAGAAATGTTAAGAAAAGATCATGTACGATCTCCGATGGCCTGTTAATGCAGTTTTCAGAATCAATTTTGCATTCGTACTAAAAAACTTCTAATTTACAGCCTGAGGAGAGACTTCAAATAGTTCACATAATATTGTCACTTAGACCTTGTGACATCACAAATATTTTAAAAGGTCACTAGCTATGAGTCAGAGTGTCAATGGACAGTTCTCCTCCTACATCTCAGATTAAACAAATCAAAACCAACCACCTCTGCTGAAAGCATCTGCCAAGTCTTGCAACATCTGATCTCCCACCTTTGCCCTATTGTGGACACTTAGATACATCGTATTCAGATTCACAACACTGCACTCAAGACTTACAGATATGAGGGAATAACTTTTTACTGCTGTGGTTCATGACTGACATCCACATGTCAACATTGCATTGTTACCATACAGTTACATTTCCTACTACCCTGGCCAGATACTGGCCAAGATGTTATGTCGCCTTGTGTGATCATTCCATCCCACTTCAGTCACTTCACTTCTGGTGCTTTTGTAATGTCTTAACCAGGTAATATCTGACCTGCTCATACAAAGAATGACAGTCTCATTTACATCTCCAGTCACCTTAGACTCTTATTTTGACCTGAAATTTTAATCTGTTTTACGTACTTGATCACAACTCTATGCTTGCATGTTTCTGCCCTTGGCTGTTTTAGAAAAACCTGAAAATGAGGTTAAATAGTTTATATCCCTAGCATTACAAAAACACTGAATCAGTTAGCAGTTACTTACCTAGATTTAGTGCCAGCAGTAACTCAGTTATCTATCGCCAATGTAGCAATGTAATTCTGGGGCATAATATAGCAGAGGTTAGAATTGCCTCTTTTCAATACAGATCGCCCCCATTAAAATCCTGCCAGCTACTGTTGTGTACTTGATTAAGATACTAAGCCACATTGGACAAAGGCATCAGCAAAACTGTGGTTGAGAAGTGATTAATAATCAATATAGCAATAATGATAATTGTTGATGTGGCCCAGTGTCAGTGAATCATTTAGCATAATTCAGTCAACAGAGTGAGACACAGTTTCCCAAAGCACTGTAACTGAGGTCAGAGTATCTTCTGGAGTTGACACACAGCAGAAGGAGCATGCCTGCTCCTATGTCACTGGTTACAATCACTGGAAACTGCATCGCTTTGAAAACCGAACCAAATCCGACTCCGCAGCGGGGTCAGTCTGGTGCTAGTGTGTCTCAACAACAGCGCTTGAACTTATAAACAGCCACAAGCCTCTGTCTCCACCCTGATTCACAGCTGAGCCAAACCACAGACCCTCTGTTTGCGCCCTCCCAAACGACGCATTGCCGCCGGCTCGGCGGGAGCAATTCCAGGAAAGGCCACAAAACGGCCAGGCTGAGAGAGGCCTTCATCCGCCAGCTCATTGGCTCTAACTCCAGGTGTCACCTTGGGCTGGAGGCAGCACAAGTGAAAAACTGCACACGTGCATTGCACATGTGCACAGACACATCTACATGTCAAAAATCACACACACAACTGACATTGACAGTTGCTCACTGAGACTACACTGAAAGCACAGTAGACACAAGGTCTTCTGGCCACACAGCTGTGGGTTCAAAACACAAGAAACATGACACTGTCATTGACTGAAGCACTCAAACTAAATTATTCCAGTGAAATATTCAGCTGAAAAATGAGCAAAACATAAGTTATGTAGGTCACTTTGCAAAAAAATCTGCATAGCAAATAAACAAAAATACACTGAACCCAAACATCAAAAGCTTTGCCAGCATTGAGATTACACCCTGAAAGCATATCTTTCCTTGTGTGGGTTTTTTGACATTAATCTTGTCTCCAGGTAAGAGATACAGACGTCTAAAAGGAACACGGCTCCAAATCACTGAGGTTTCGCCCCTGTACACTTGTCATCACACAATGCCCAGGGCTGAGGAATACTAGAAAGAGCGGAAATTATCTAATCACTAGATGCACACCAGCTTTTGCAAATCCAAACACCTTGTCTTTGCCATAGGCTTTTCCTTCTCATCTAAAAAATGTTTTCTCTACAACCACAAGTTTCACTGGCAGCGCCCCGACATCACATTTCATTGAATACTGAACTGAAATGTATTCTTCCAAATCCCCTGCGGTTACATGGGGGAGGCTAAGGAGCTACAAACAGTTTGTTGCTACTTTTTCCCCTTTCTTCCAATGCTGACCAAAGATCTATGCTAGCCATGCTGGAAAACAGTTGGCAAGAGGTAAAATCTCTAATAAAGTTATTGTGCATCCAAGGTAGTGTTGGCAATAGTACCTCTATACAAAGCTTCTATATGTGAAGTTCATTGCAAATAAAACACTTGAACTGACCACATTATCAAAAAAACACAAACTGTGCACAGGATAACAAAAATTAAATAAATTTATTGTTTCAGTGAACTGAATTATAGTGATGACAAAAAATTTATCCTATCTTTCTACTCTATGGTTTTACATATTAGGGTATGAATAATCCTCATGTAGCCTTTCATGAGTCCTAATAGATTAATTCAACCTCATGTGACAAACAACAGAGCACATTTTACATCATCTTTATTCAAATCATGCAGCACTCAGGTATGAAAAGTGCACCCTCATTGCTTTCATATCAGTGAGAAAGGTCATTTGAATCAAGTGGTCATGATAAGTTGACTATAAGGAAGTGTTTTCACCAGTTTGGCCTGGAGCATTCAGGTTTATGTTCACACAGACCAAAACAAAACATCTGTGATGATCTCAGAGAAGCAGTTGTTGCTTCTCATCATTCTTAAAGGGGTTCTAAAGCCCTTTCTAAACTAAGTGGATTGTGAGATCTACAAGCCTCTGTCAACATGATCCAAGTATGGCTTTCACAGAAAGGAAATCAGGAGCAAAACCTGTCTCTTAAAAAAGTGGTCAGTACAGCTTAGATTTGCAAAGTTACACCTGAAGGAACCAATGGATGACCATTTTTGCCAAACCAAACACATATCACATGACAAGCCCAATCCCAGCCATCAAGTAGGTGTTTTTACCCGTAATGAACCTAGGCTCCTAGCAAGCATTGAGTACTCCATTAATTCCTCCGGGTACCAATGTATTATATAAGAAAATGTGAGGCCAGTTAAACAGACAGCTAAACATTGGTCAAAAGTGTATCACAAATGAAGACATTAAGCACACCATTAGTTCTAAGGCTATGCATATGAAAATGAAATCAAGGCAAAAATCCGAGCTGAGATGTTGCTGTTACCTTCAGAGAGCAGCTTATGAAAACAAAAGCCCTCAAAAAATCATTGAGCTGTGGTAGTTTTGTAAGCAGGATGCACCAGAAATCCTCCAATATGATTTATACAGCCTGTAAATTTATACAGAAAATGGTTACTTGAATGTTATTAATGCTAAAGGGTGGTCCTACAAGCTATTGAATTACGAGGTGTATTTTTGCACACGTTGCTCATGCATACTGACTTATTTTTGGTTAAATAAATTATACCAAAGAAAAATGTTGCTTGTTACTTGTCATGTGAGTGCTGATGTATCTCCTGTTAGTACTTGGTGAGAACAGGATGAGGGTTAGCAATCTAATATGTAAAACCAGAAAAGTGGAAACCTTTTTCACATTACCATAAATCATCTCATTCTCACCCCTAAAAGGATGTACTGCTACAGTAAAGTATTTCTTTTGAAATGCAATTGTGACCTGAAATTCCAGCTAGGAACTGTTGGCCTTTGCTTGATCTAAGCCACTTTGAAGCAGCTAGATTGTGTTGCCTCAGGGAGAATGAACAATAAGACCGCAAAGAGTTCTCTGAATGTAGCATTTGTTAGTGTTCAGTATCAACGCCACCAGAACACAGCAAAGAATTCTTGCTGCTTCCGCTACGTCAGAAATGTCAGTTAAATGACCTGACAAATGTGTAAACGCTTGACCTTCATGCAATGGGGTCTAGTTGAACTTTGATCTTCAAGGATTCCCTGAATTTCATTGTGTGTGTGCAGATTTTGCTTGATACAAACACTTCTCAGGGTACAAGAAAGAGAGAGAAAATTGGTGGTGCAGAGTTTCGTCCCAGGAGGCAAGTCCACCCTTGACAGGAGTGGGGGTTTGGGCAGGAGTGTCATGTGATCGTCTGTCGTGTGACAGCAGAGCAGGCTGTCAAGGACAGCAGAAGAAGAGCAGAGAGGACGCAGGCCTTTGTAACGGGCCCATCCACATGGGCTCTCAGCGCACAGGTGTCGAGTACTGAGTCAACACGGATGAAAGACAGCTCCCAGGCTCTTTCAGCTCACGTTACTCCAGTTTATTTAGGAAGGCCACTCTGGCCGAATGGGGATTAAAAAAAATCAAACCACTGGCTTGATGACTGGCTGGCTGCCTCTACCATCCCATTTCTGTGGCTCTGGTTCCTGGCAAAGCCCTGAGCACGAATTTGGGACAGGTGCTTGAGCAAGGACAACAGCCTGCCAAGCAAACACATGACGCACTTTTGTTACAAGACCGGTCTTCCATTTCACGCTGCTTTCACAATGTGCACATTGTTTTGGTGACCCGTCTAAGGGCATCGACATGCAAAACATAAAATCAGGACGTTCCAGAAAACGACCTACACTTGGAGTCAAAATGACGGAAACTGACACCGTGTTGCCTCAGGTAATAAAATACTCCAGAAGGATCACTCATTATCTCTGAAGTCTATCCTGGGTTTGTATCCTTATTAAAACTGACAGTTTTTTTGAAGATAAGAAACCTCTACTTACACCTTTTCTGAGAGGTATTTTGTAAGTTTTTTTCCCCCCCCCGAGGTGTCATCTTTTCTACCAAGATAAAGGCAAAAACACTGCATTTTATTTTCTGGCCAAAACTATGCAAGGTAAAGAAATGTTCCCTGACTAATTTAGTTCAAGTCACAATATCACAGGTGGGAAGCAGAAGCTTGCCTTCCGATGCTACACACCTACAGTTTTTTGTGCATCTTTGTGCACAAGGTGGATTTGGTCCATTAGTAAGCCTTGAGTTCATCCTTTATTACTTTTAAAGATCCGGCAAAAAAGGTATTTGTGTTTTGGTCACTGTTGATTAACCCAGTTCAGTTTATGGTACATGACTTCCATCACCTTGTTAAAATGCATGCCATTAAAAGATTATTTTAATGCAATCTGATTTTTCTGAAACACAAAACATTCTATTCCGTTATTATACAGTGCAAGGTAGGCCTTTTATTATGGACAAATCTGTGATTCAACACCTCCACATAAAAAAGCAGAGAAATAAAACAGATTCCATGAAGCAGAACATAAATCTACCTTTTAATTTAGAGTTCCTGAATGCAGAAGGGGGAAAAGTTTTTCCCCACTCATAAATCATAAAAACGGTATTTGGATGGACCTGCAGGTCAGGCACCAGTAAGCTCAGTTGGCAAGCGCTTAGCGGCAGGCTGCCCCCTCGAGGCCAGTGAAACATTGCATTGGTAGAGTGTCGAGTGTCTTAGCACAGTTAGCAGACAAAGTGGCCTAAAACTCAGGTTCAACCCAGTGAAACTTGACCCACAGCCACTGTCAACTCTATGAGCTATGATGGTCATTATTATAATGTTTTAATACACCTCCCCATAAAAAAACACCGCTCCCTCTCTGTGTGTGAATCTAGCCTATTAATAAACAAAGGTTAGACCATAAATATCAGTAGGCTGATCACCCAACTTAACTGCAAACCATACAAAATTTGACTGGTGTTTAAAAATGCCAACAACTGCATGACACTGACGCTGCGATCAACTCAAATCTGCTTTGGCTAAAATAAACCTTCCCTGCAGGACCCATACAGCATGTACATGTATGATGGTATATATGAGAGAACCATCTAATAGATTACCTTTTCGTAGATGACTACAAATATAGCATATTGTGTGAAATATGTACACCTTATTAATCCCTCAAAATGAAGACTGTGGGCTAGTACAAGAAAATGGATGGAATACCATATGCCTGTTTGGTAGCCTGCGACATCAATGGTAGCCTCCCACTGTCTAGCCCACCCCCGTTTCCTAGACTGAAGTGGGAGCTGTGCATGTCCACGGGTTCCTACAGGCAGCAAGGAAAAGGACTAGAGAGATATTGGGCAGGTGGGAGCACTGCCATGTTGTGTAACTGGAGAGTGCAGTGGCAGGGTGCAGCTGTTCAACAGTTTCTTCTGGGTTTTACACAACTGTGATATCATGGAACAACTGGAATGCAGTCCCACTGCTGGACTGCCACACAGTTCTCCTTTTCCTTTTTTTCATCAATCTCCATTCTTGTTCCCACTGCAATATCCATGTTGCCTTCCAGCAAACCTGACAAAAGCAGAAGCCCTCCAAAAATGTGAATATAAACAATGCTCCTCTGGTGTCACAATTCGTTGCAACTGACATGTTCTTTTCTGCATTTGTCTTTCCGAACACAACTTCAATGCAGTCCTGCACTTTCCATGATAACATTGAAACCAAGACAGACACAAAATGTCTATCTTAGCACACTTTTGTTTCAAACCAAACTAAAAACAGCCAGCTCAATAAGTGGCTTTAAATAGTACTTGAGTCATGGAGCTGTAAAACAAACTCTTCTGTTACATTCTATACACCCTGAGCCCTGGGGAACACAAACAGCACAGTGACTGCCTAGGTTTCAGGGACAACTCTGACTGTCTCCATCCTCACCAGACTAGCCCCTGGGTGTCTCTGCTTTGGAAACTCCAACTTACTCAAATCTCTCCTCCAACTTCCCATTGAGGGCATAAACTGGCCTTACATGCATGTTCTACAGCAGCAGGCGACTACACAAACTAATAGAGAAAATACAGACCAGTCTCCAATTCTGAAAGCTGACTGCATATCTACAGTATCCATATAAATCCTCAGCTCACCACACACATACACACACAGGCACGCATGCATGCACACGTACACACACACTCACACATGCACCCACGCACTTTGCAGCCCACCTGAAGTCATAAGAATGCCTTGGACAGATATTTTAACACTAATTTCTGTAGCATAAATAATGAGCATAACATACCACACGGTCTAGAAGGTTGAATTCTCATTAAAGCACTGTTCTTTTGACATACTACAGGGTCCTTGAGCATAAGCAAAATATATTCAAGCACAATTTTAAGCAGCTTAAGGACAAAAAAAAAGTTACAACATTAAAATACTGCAGTTATCAAGCTTCTGCTGTATTAAGTACTTTGGGTGCAGACAGACAAGGGGGTGGACTTTGCAGGACCCATACTGGGGTCAAGGTCCCCTGGGCCTCTCCAAAGGTAGTCTGGTCACTGAGCACAGGCTCATAAACACATCCAGTAGGGTTATTCTCAGGTTACTCCTCCACCCGTATACTGCAATGCAGATCACCTCTCACTGCACTCCTGCTCAGGAGGCCACAGTAGTGTGGACAGGGCTGGAGACGCCCTTCCCACACACAAGCATGCATGTGTCCTTGTGTGTTGACTGGCGGGTATTTATGGTCATATATATACCAAAATTCCTGAGATGGGTGTACTTATTTTTATAATAATAAGAACTATGTCGTGAACATTTTTTATGACCATAGGAAGGGAACAAGCGCTCACTTTTGCCAAGAAATCATGAGTCTTCTTTTCCTTGCAGATCACCCAAAGGAGAAAAAAAGACAATCACTGGTATGTTCCACCCTTTCTAACTGTGTTTACTTTGCCGTATCATGCTACTGGAAACTTGATGTTTGTACTGCTTGTTGCACAACCTGGAAAGTCTAACAACAAAGTCTATGCTGTATTTAGTTTTCACTCATGTTTAGATACCGTTTAGCACCGACAAAACAGCATCTCCAAACAAGAGCGCTGATGGGTGAATATGAAAGAGCACAGACACTCCCCAGCCTTCTGTTTCGCAGACAGCTCATTGACGCCGCTTTATTCCAATAAAAGGACTGTTTGGAATATGGCCAGCCCTGTAATGGTCTCCTTTACAGTAAAAGCAGTACTGTGTTAGGAGAAGCCAGGCCATGACCGCATTGTACTGCAGTAACTTCCTACACACATTCGGTATTCCGGTTATTGTAACAATGAATACAAAAGCGAGTTATGTCATTGATTAACAGTTAAACAGTTGTAAGAAGTTTTATTATGGAGTGTCAATAAATAATACATTACTTCCACACCCACAATATAGTATGCTTAGAGAAAGTATGAGGGAAACATCACCATGTTCAGCAAGAAATTTGTAGACACTTGCTCTGGTATTACATTTGACCAGCTACTGAATGGAGAAATATTTCACACTAAAAACTCTGCAACATAACTTTCTGAAGATGAGTCAAACTATCACCACCTTGCCTTTGCTAGATCCCAACAGCTGGCTTGTTATCAAATTGTTAAAGTGCAGGACCACATTTTGACCTCTCTCCGTTAGCTCTTTGCCCATGTAAAAACTTCAGCTCACGGGATAACGTTGAAAGATTTCTTTGGCGATACACTGAAACAGCTATCAACTAAGCCACTTAAAGGCAACGGTGATCTCATGAATTGATTTTACCATCCGTTTACCTAAGAGAATGCACAAAGCCAACAACCGCTCTATAGAGTTATGCCTAGAACCAGGAACCATGGCAGAGTTTCCAAAGCAAATCCCAGTTTTATGGATCACAGATAGTTAAAAGAGCCATGATGAAATGCCCGGAAGCACTCAGAGAAGTGGAAGCTGAATGAAAGCACCACCACATTTCAATAGAACACCCTCAGCCCTCCAAGGGGTCATGAGGTTCACCTGCTGTCAGGCACTCTGCTGCATCACTTTCAGCAGAGAATCCATCTTTACTGCAAATGTTAACCTCCTGACTCAGCAGTGTATACTAGACATTCTGTTGGGATTTATTAATGTTTATTGAAGTTGAAGGTTTGACAATGCCTCTGGAATTTTTTTGCATGCTGTATTCATATTCAATTCTGTATGAATTTAAACGCAACATAAAGGTCTACAAAGCATTTAAAAAGTTTTAAGATGCATAAAAAGAACAGACTGCTGAAACAGAATAGTCCACAAAGCTTTTAAAAATGTAGGAAATAAATGAGGCTAGCAGAGAGCAGAGGCCTCATGGCTGCAAAATCTCCTTTTGTTTGTGCAGGTTTCCTCCCAGTGCTCCGCTTTAGTCCCACATTCCACCAACATGCTGTGTAGGTGAACTGATGGCTCAGAGTTTCCCACAGTCAGAGTGTGTGTGTGAAATTTGACAGGCTGGCACCGCTTCTCATGGCCTATGCTGCCTGGGAAAGGGTTCCAGATTGCTGCAACCCAAAACTGGAATGAATAATAGCGATAATGATGATAACAGAGGCACTTTCATGAGTCTGCCTACACAAAACCGCTAGATTACAGTACACAAAATGCAACAATCAGTACACATGTCTGGGACTTCTGTGCACAGCCTAAGAAAGGCATTAAACCACACATGATAGCAGAGCATGGCATCTGCCTTGCAAGGTATTCCTTTCAGCGAGTGATCCAGTGAAAGGAGCAAAGAGGCTGTTGGAGGCTTGTATTTCAACAAAGGTGGGAGTCCTGCAGGGCCATGCCAGAGGGAGGTGTGCGTGCGTGTGTGTGTGTGCTACAGGCTCTGTTTCTGCAGGGATCAGAGCAGGATTACCCACAAATCCCTCCTTTCACAGGGTCCCTGTGAGCCGTCACACTCTGAATGCTCTACAAGAGCTCGAGCGATAAAAGTGACAGGTTGCATGATTTCTGAATCCCAGCCTGCAAGTCCCACAATGAGAGCCGAGTGTCTGATGGGTTGCTTCGTGTTAAAGGCTCGGGACAATAACAGCCTGCACCTTGTTTCTGTTTTCTGGTTTTTTGTCTTTCGTTTGTTTTTACATGTTCAATTGATGCACATCTAGTTTTTCCCACTTATACTGTAGGAGTCTTAAATTGCCTTTCAAAACCTCAACTAAGCTGTTTAAAATACAGTTACAGCTGCAGGTCTGTGCTTCATAGCTGACCATTGAAATATGCGTAGCAACTTAACTTGCACAAACAGCTACACCAAGATAAACTATCACCAATACTAAGATAACAAATGGTTTGTATAATGATGAAGTCATTTTAGAGGTGAAATAACTGTTCTGTCATCGCTATTAGTGATTTAACATTTTGTTTATTGTTAATATAGCCAGAACTCAAACACAGACACTCAGAAATCATAAAGCATGAAAACAGGAAATGTAAAAGAGCATTCATCTCCAACTGGTGTTGTGGATTTGATATTTCCTGGAGATACTGATCAAGCTTGAAACTGTTTGTTGTAAAATCACACCCACTGCAAATGCTGCTGAAACTTGCCAGACCCAGTGCCACGGGCAGAGATCACAAAACTGCAGACAGAAGGAGAGGAGAGAAACGTAAGCAAAACCCTTCGAAATGTGAACTAGCTGGTTGTCAAAGGTCACACAAAGCATGTCCTTTCAGAAGTTCTAGTACATCAACGCGACTGTCAACCTTAGTGCTTACATGCAACCACCTCCAACCCAGTTGCGAGGGAAGAGGCTTTAGCTCATCCACCTCTGATCTTGTTTATGCAGAATGTTTGTCTGCATGTGTCAATTTGCATGGGTAAAGAGTCATTATTTGCAGAATGCCTGCTCCAGCTTCCACTTTTTTAAATACACCAAACTGAAATTTAAAACCAGATATATTAGATTAAATAATCACCATTTGCAACAATATTAAGTATCAACAACAGATATTCAGAATAGATAATTTATGCTACGGATAAGTTGTTATAACTGAATCCCCCAGACACCTTTAATTGTGGATACCTTACTACTTCAAGTGGCAAGAAAGTTTAAGGCTTTCGTTGGTCTAAAACACTTTCATCCATTGCTGTAGCTGAATGCTTAAGTGGTGAAATTAAATTAAGTACTTTGCTCAAAAACACACAACGCTTGTATGGGTCTTGAAGGAGCAATTTCCATATCCAGGACCGTAGCCACAAAGCTAACTTCTATTGCTATAAGTAGGGTAACGGATATGCACTGAAACAAAACAACTCATCGCTCCCCAGAGGAATTAAATAACCTGTGTATCATTTCAGACAGAATTTTTCTAAAATATCTGTACAGCTGATGCAAATGTTTAAATTGCACTTGACAAAGGCCAGTTACTTTGCTCAAATGTCAACATCTATGCGACATGTTGACCTGTAACCGTGTCTTATCAACTGTATCAGCCATTGTCATCCCTCCAAAAGGAGGACTTAAGACTTTGTGTTTGATTACTCAGGACTTCCACTGTCCTATGACCTGGATGCAGTCATCTCCATAGTGACATTTTCATTTGTGGGATGAAAAACAATCATTGTTACAAGCTGTAAGGATGACTTCATTCAATAAAGCAAGTATCATATTTTAATTGTGGTATAATATAGTGATCTATTATCACAATAATGTTAAACTTGATTATCCTAACAAAATTATCTCCATGGAAAAATCGCGCTCTACTTTTATTCTAAAAACCCATCTTTCTATCATCCATCTATCTATCAAAAAAAGTAGAAATATTAATTCATTAGCACTCCTTAATAAGGAACCCATTAAAACATTATAAAATTATACTTTGTTAAGGCTTATTACTCTCAGTCTAAAAGAATATAGGACTGGGATGAAGCAGAACCAAAACAACCAATATCTCATAGGAAAAGATCTGAATATATTTTAAGGTATGATAGTCTCAGATGGAACAATCACAAAAATCCGTCTGTGTGATCCTTTATCTTGAGTGCTTTGAGATTAAATTTAACATGTATCTCAGGATATGACAATGAGCCCTTCAGCGGTGGTGAAAGCTGAGACGCCCATACTGGTAAATTGGAACTCCAGGAAGATGATGATGGATGCAATCATGTTCACTTCCTTTCCTCTACATCTTCAAAGAGTAACCCCAAACACAGCTGCGAACAATCCAATCTTGCTCATTACCCGACCTGACCGTTTGGACAATAGGCCCTTTGTGACATCTTACTCCTCAAAAGCCTGATGATACAGGAAGGCCATTCGTCTCTCTCTCTCTGCCTTAACCACATGTACTTACGTGTTACTGTTATTGTCTCATGTGGAAAATATGGAAAAACATCTGACAGAGTTGGCAATTGGAGGTCATTCTTGGCAGTGACAGTCCAGGCATGTAAAAGTGCTAGTTCATCCATCAAAGCCCCAGGGACACAAGTACATTTGGTGAAGTGTGTTTTAATATTACACAGTAGCTGTATTTTAAACAACATACAAACACATTGTAAGAAGAGTAGTTTGACGCTCACCTGGTTTTCAATTGTTATTAATATGTGATCTTCCAGTATCAATCAGGCATTAGATCAGTACTCCAACAGTGCCAACACTCCAAATGTCCAGTGTCTCTGAAGACAACAATGTGTGATCATTGTATTTACAATATATATAGATTCTCCAACAGCTGTAAGAGAATGTTGTACAGTTTACCCAAGAACTAGGCATCAGGTTCCCTGAAACTTCCACAGGGATCATCTCCTCAGTTACAGATAATGAAGGAATAATATGTGTCGGTCACATGACAAGACTATGTACTTGAGTGAATACACATTCAGTAGTCAGGAGTTTTGGCTATTGTGTATGTAGAGTCGATTATGACATACACTACACACCCTTCTCTGACACCAGGGGCAGTCAGCAAGAGGCAGTAGTGATTAAATCATTTTTTTCTGTCTACACCTAGCCACATATATCCACTCTCATTAGATCTGGCCTCAATCCAATCCCTTAATGCATTTTAATAGCAGGTATAGATGAGGCCAATTATTCAGGTCTATGGACTGTTTCTATTGCTGGTTAACAATTCCCATCAGAGTTTGCCCTTAGAGTTAATGAATGTCTGAATAGGTCATTCATACTCACCATTTGTTTGCACATGTAATACAGTGTTGTGAAAAAGTATTACCCTCTTCCTGACTCCCCCTGTTACAGACTGTCCTCAACTTGTGATCAAGTTAGGGAGCAACAGCCAGGTTTTAAGTCAGATCATACCCATTACAGTGCAAGTGTATAGTCCACCATGCTGTAACTTGTTTCAAAACATTTCTTGATTTTTTTTTTTAGCTATTTTGTTTTATTTTTGGACACAGTATATTATTCATAAGATTATAAAATAATTAAGCATTGTATTCTTGACCAACATTTTTAAAAAATGCAGTACATCCATAACATTTTTTAAAAATGCTTTGGTATTTTGTGGCATACAACAGCGAGATGTAGTAAGCGCATGACCTTCAGTGACGTTAAGGCTTTATCGATTAGGGGTGCAACCAGTGCAGAGGTGGATGCTATGGGGGATACGGCAAGACGTTTATTGCTTGAGTGTCATATGTGCACGCAGAACCGGGGGTTTTGTGATGCTGGCATGCTGGTTTAGGATATACTGCATTACTGCACAGGAGATGAGAGGGGTGCTTGTGCAGGGTTTACAGTATAAGTTCAGTTCTGTGAGATGTACAATAAACATAACATGGGAAAGGGCTCCAGATGTACAATGTTTTAATGCACTTTCATACATTTTCATAACATTTATTTACAAGATAATATATTAAACTTTACCGTGAGAGTCAAGTACTCACTACAAAGTTTCGACAAATACGCTATGCCACCAAAGGAAATTCCAGAAGCGATGAGGAAAAAAGTTGTAATACCCAGGTTCCCTTTGTCTAATATTAAATTTTGTATAAAATGATCTGAAACCATTCAATGTGACAAAGATGCAATAATAAGGGCAATCAGAAAGGGGTCAAACACTTTTTTGTAGCACTATATACAAGAGGAATTAATGAGGATTCTGTAAATCACATCAGAAAAACAAAATATATAGAAAATGTATTGAGGTTGCCAAACAAAGGTTTTTTTCCTCAAGAGAAAAGGAAGAGGACCTTTGCCACAATCATCAGCTGTCAGGACAAATTGAAGGAAAATCCAGCTGCTTTGATCCCACTCTCAAATTATCTGAGAGGAGGTGTTCCCCCCATCAAAACCCAACAACATCATTACCCAAACAACAGAAGGATGCAGTTTTGGCTAAAGAAATTTTACAGTTGGTGCAACAACCCCCTTCTAAGGTCATCGCTTTACCCCATGCCCTCCCAACTACAATGTTCCACATTAATTAAACAATCTTGTTCCACTTGAACCAGAACGCAAGAAGTATGTACCTGTTCTGTTAACCACCCCCCACACATACTCCACATCAGCAAGGCCTAAGCCTAAAACGGCATACATTTGCACACTCCACTGTTGGGTGATTCTTCACTACCACAGTTCTCTTCACTCATCTTTTCCTGCGCTTGAGGCCGAACCTCTTAAAGATGGCAATAAACGGTTAACAAAAAACAAAGGGGTTTCTTCAATTCCATGTGAAATAGAACCTACTGATTTCTGTACTGTAAGTGCTGTTATTTTGTTATCAATATATTGTTTCTCCCTTTTCTCAATTTTCATTTTTTCAACTGTAAGATTTTTTTGCATAAAAAAGAAAGTATAAAGTGTTATGCAGTATTTAAGGCTACGGCCTCCAAACTATTCACTATTTAAGGAGCAGGTAGCCAAAAATGGCTCAGCAGATATAATTTATTTAATAACTAACTGTACATGGTCTGCAAAACTGAAATGTTGCATTTGTCTGTAATTCTCATCCAGGCATATCTAGCCAAACTTGTCACTGTTTTATGAATGCACGTGTTATATCTATTGTTATTGGCATATTGAAATTGGTACATGGATATTATCAGATATCAGCAAAGGCACAAAATTCTCATACTGTGCATCTTTAATTAGAAAATTAATTCAAATTCATTTTCTGCATAAATGGGTCAACATTAAACTCAAGACGATGTAGTAAATGTGGGTGTTCATTATGTATTGTGTCTCCCGTACTTATTCTCTGATAACAATAAAAGTCTGTCAAATAAATGGATCTCATAATGGGGGAAATCTTTTCGGGAAGCTATACACGTTTAATTTGGGGTACAAATTACAGAATGGCATGGACCAAAAATATGGCCTAATGGAACTCAATGGTAGATGCGTTCAAAACTGCAGAAGCTGGTGTGGCTTTATTGGCAAAAACTAACCAGATTCCTCACCCACACCCTTCACTCCAGTGGGGCAGAAGGGCATTTGCTGATTAAAACAATATTTAGCCAGGAGGTCTCACGATCTATCTTTGAGAGGCGGTCACCTGGCCAACATTTCCAAAGTCATTTAAAAATGGTGTGGATTTCAAAAGCTCAAGCCACGTTGAGCAGCTGATGCCCATTGAGGCCCAGAAGGGTCAATCCAAAAGTAAATATCTGGCTGTCATTTCTATCAGTTCACCAAAAAATTTGGTGAGCATGAAAGGCGAAAAGGAAAGTGAAAAATGAAAGCAAATGAAGAGAGAATGAAGAGATTAAAATAACTGAAAGTTGAATGGTGTTCAGCTAGCCCTCTGCTAAACTCATATGCCTATTCAGTGAAGAAATGTGACAGTACTTGTTTATTGTGGAAACCATCAGAAAGGTCTACGACAAGTTAAAGCTAACATCCTGTGCTTCAAATATGGTCTGCAAGTGTCTTCCATACGAAGGCATGCTGTTGGACTGGGACTGTCATGCCCTCCATGAAACCTGTGATGGATGCTCCATGGTAGATCAGAGGCCAGGAACGCTCTCAAGTACAGATGGATCGGGTGCACACACTGCCAACCCATCACTCAGCTATCTGCAACAGCTGGGTGTCTGAAGTACAAGCACCTAATAGGGCCATGGGCTGGTCTCTGACCCTCCCTGAACCTGGTTGAGAGGGCAAGAGGTCGTTTCTCAGAATGTATATTTAAATTGCAGACCATCTATGATCCATGTCGTCATTCTCAATTTGCTGAATCCCATGAGGGTTGCTGACCTGTTTTCCGTTGCTCCTTTTAGGGTTATCTACCATGTTTCCACACTGTGACTGATGAGATGCATGTATGCATGTGTGTAAGGAGAACACAGACCTCTCCCTGTTAGTTCTGGCAAACTGATATCCTTGACAATTTGTCCTGTGATTGTGTGTCACTTTGTAAACTTCTTTAAAGCGTGGAAAACCATTACCAATCCAGACAGACCCTCCAAAAGTAAGATCTTAATGTGTTGACATTTAAGAGCTCTCTCTCTCACACACACACACACACACACACACACACACACCATGCAAATTATCACACTAACATAGAAGCTTCCCAGCCTTGATTTGTCAGGAGTACCACAATTCCCCTAAGGCCATGACCAGATTCAAAAGCCTTTTTAAACCCCTCTTTGATCACCTAACAGGTCAGATGTCCACATTTGAGACAACCAAAAATAGTAACATCGTACCTGGTAAAACAACACACCATGGACTGTGGTCTAGGGAGAATGAACTATAGTGTCTCCATTGTGATTATAAGTCAAGTGCTTTGCTAGTTTCTGGTTTCACTAATGATACTGCATGAAAAAACAAGAAGCAGCACATACATGCAGGACAAAGGCTAGATTTTTTCTCTATTCCCAGAGAAAATCTTTACCCAAACCAGTTTACTTAAAACAAAATTTTATTGTTTTCTTCTATTAGAGCTTGGATATTTGAGAGAACCAACTGCATTATTGTTGGAGATATAACAGCTCATTTCTTGAGATCTAATTTCACAAATTTCACACTGTCAAAGGTTCCTTTACATCAATACCCCTCGATAACCATGACTTGGAAGAGAAGTAGTGTGCCTGAGACCAGCAGCCACACTCCAGTCGTCTCTCCACCCTACAGGGACCTCATTCTAGAAGAGAATGGCCTTCTCATGGCTGAATGTTGTTCCTGGAGACTGACCATTTCTACACACAGACGCAACAGTTCACTCCTAGCCATGTTTACACAAGAAAGGGGAACATTTTTAAGAACTAAAACTGGTATAGGGGCCTCACCCCTGAAACCTCAAAAAGCCAATCTGAGCTCCAATTTACATCTCAAACTGTCCCTCTTCACTTGCTGCTGAACAAAGTTGGTGGGCTGATAACTGAGTTCACAAATAAACAAATCAGTCAGAACTATGAAAATGTACTTGATTTGGCTTCACAATTTTTTCATGAATCTTCCCAATGACATTCCATGATAAAGTTCTCCAAAGATAAAATCAGAATTCTGGGATGCTGCACAGAGGACATGTCATTCAGCTATTCATCAAGACTCTTGTCTGGGGTTTCCATCTACAAAACCTTGAACTCAAACCCCCTCCTCAAATTTGCTTTAGGGTTTATACACACAAGCCCATACATCTCCTGTAATACTTTTTAGGGGTTACATCTATATGAAGTGGCTCTTTAAGCTCAAAACTTTATTTGCTATCCTATGTGTTTTTATCTGCCATCCTATGTATATAACAGAGGGTTAAGGCAGAACTGGATCACAGTACCATTCCAGTCCTGTCAAAAATCTGGTCACAAAAAATGATTGACAGCACATTTAAGACTTACCAGTCACCAGATTCACCTTTAAGAGGGTTTAATTATTAGCTGTGATCCTTAAACTCTGAGAAGTATGCCTTCTTGTGCCCCCCTTGGGTGTAGGAACAGAGTGGGGGAGTTTCCATGCTGTAAGTTGCCCAGGTATGTGCAATTAAATCTGCGGACTTGTTTTTACACTCCTAGGAGTTCTACTTGTTTTCACCATTAAGGAATTAGTGCTGCCTTCTGTGTAGCATTTTTAATTAAATTTAACCAGCAGATCAAAAATAAACATCTCACTACATTCTGTACCAGTCAAGTAACATCTTAAACACTTGAACAACTGACACTAAACAACTTTTAGTTTCACTACTCTCAACAAATACCTGCAAATACCTGCAACCAATCATACCTTGCTTTTATAGACAGTTGAGTATTATTGCAGGAAGAAGCAAATGAGTAGTGAATGTTTGGAACAAAAGTAACAGTTCTGTTTGCCCACAGCCTGCTAAGGCTCAACTTTCCAACCGCACGCTCCCCAGCCTGACTGTCGGTCTTTCCTAATTAAACCTGATCTCTCTATGCCATACAACAGAGACCACTGTACTGGCTCATGACACTGTGTAGCTGGGGGCCAACCTGCAACACAGCTGTTCATACAACCTGCCCCGATCCTCTATCCCATGCAAAAAAGTAGACCTGAGTCCATCTCATGCTGAACAGTAATTATTTTCTTATTTAATTCATGACCAGCAGGTGCTGCAGCAGTTAAGAATCAGGACGTGCAACTAAAAAGCAGCTGAAAGGTTTTTTTTGACACTGAATAAGTGGTAGAACAGTTTCATAAATTGGAAGCAGCACAGACAGGAACAGGAAAACATAAAACAAAATGAAAAACAACCATAACACAGACACAAAACATACGTAAGGTAGACATATTTTCAAAGGGCATACCTGTAAAGATGAAAAAGTGATATCGGTCTCACATACACTACCCCCGAAAGAACTTTTCCACACACCTACAGTAATACTAAAAAGGCTAACTTAAAGCACGGATTTTTACTTTTAATGAAACAAACACATAAGTCTCTCTCTCATGGTATTTTTTATTTCAGTGCTTTTTGCTCCCCTGTCCGCAGGCTGAGCTATTTGGTCTTCAACAGTGCAGACTGTATGTCAACTTACCTCAAAATGCATTAGACTGAAGGCTCCTCCTATAGACAATGTCACATGTACAACAATACACACACCTTAGCCCTGAAATGCACCACCCCATATTCTACTTCATATTTTGCAAACTCAAGTGACAGACCACTGATCTTCCTATGTAAATACCAAGGTTTCTTGGACATCCGCGTTGTCTTACATAACTGAATCCATAAGTGACCTGGGAGTTCTTTAACAAGACCAGTAATGATGATGAGTCAGATAAATTACTCTCTATTGTCTCTAACTGGTGAAGAGGCAAAACTTCCCATTATTCTGTTATCACCAAGAACCACAGATTGACTTTGTAAGGTTTCTGTATGGAAGCAATTAAGCACCAGCTGTTTGTTTACCAATTACAGTACATTAAACAAATAAAGTATGGAATCTTTTAAAAAAACAGCACATAGAGTGAAACAATTTCACAGTTACTGGATCTTGAACAATGACATTCAGAATTCATCTGAATATTATTTATTTGTCTTTTTTTTTTAAAGTACTGCTTATTACATGAGAGAAAAAGACTTCAACATTCAGCTAACCCTAAGTCTATATTACTTTAACCCAAACAAAAGTACAGTAGTACCTCAACTTACAAACACAACTAGGACCTGTCTGTAACTTGGAATTGTTTGTAGGTCTGCCCCTTACATCACAAACAATATAACCTTAATAATATAGCTCAATACCTCGATTAAAAACAAAACAATCTCTCAAGCAAAAGACAATACAGCTTAATCCTTTAACTGAAAACAAAACATAAGTTTTCTACCATGACGTGTTTTACTTTAAAATCCGACTGCATTTTAATGGCCATGAGGAAGCAATCAATGTGGTAACATTCAGCTGTGCATTCAAAAAAACAGTAGAATAATACACATTTCGCTATTTATTGGCTAGGTGGTTTCTGTGAGAGTTTTGGATACAACTAAAATATGCTGAATATAATCTGTCTGGAAAATCTGTGAGACAACAGTGAAAACCACCTACACCTCACACTCCCCCCGGCCCCCCTCTTCCTTCTCCTCTCCCCCTTACTGAGTTCAGAAAATGGAAACATAGGCTATTTTTGTTCCACAACAGAGAACTTAAAATACAGAAAGGTGAAGAGGGGGCACTGCAACACAGCACCTGGCCATCTTGAATTTAGGTTCAAATCCAGCTGTCTGTGAGGAGTTTGCATGGGTTTCTTCCAATAATACAAAAACAAATTGTTTTTCAGGTTAATTGGCACCTATAAAATTGCCAATAGTGTGTAAGTAAGTATGTATGTCTACTCCGTAATGAACGGAGGCCCATCATGGGTATGCCCCTACTATGGACAGCAGTGGCCCTGACAGTGACACACAGTTAAAGAAAGTGAGCAAGAAAGGTGAAGAAAATGCAATGAAAATAAACTCTACAATGTTTGTAACTTTGAAAATTTGTAGCTCAGAGGATTGTAACACAAGGTACAGGTGTACTATTAAATTAAACATTTAAACTAGTCAATTAGAGTCAATTAAACTATTAGAAAAGATGCCATGTTCAGGAGAATATCATGTGTCACTTGAAGGTAAACAGCTGATCTGAATTTCTAGGTGAAAATCCATAGGCATGTCAATCAGGCTCAAAACAAGCAAGGCGTCCACTGTTTCTTATCATAGCTTCTATATGTAATTTTGGGTGTGGAAATTAAGATGCTGCATACATTGTCTCAAATGTAAACAAGATGTCTGAATTGTTATAGCAACGTGGATTTAAACACATAAAAACACAGGAGATCATGCAAACTGTCAATAGATGTGGAAGGGCAAATTTGAACCTTTAGCCTTGGACCTGGGATATGAAACTGCTGCCCTCTGACTCACGTACCCAAACCTTAGCAACAAACATGTCTAGGTACATGTTCTTGATGTTTTTGGGCCAGGACAAGGACCTCTTTGCTTGGCCTCTCATTTGTCTGACACTCCACTGAGAAGGCAAGGTTATCACACAGAAAAGATGCTTCAGAGAACAAACAAAGCGCCAAAGTGACACTAGGCATCTTGTTCAAAAGGCACCATGTCATTTGTTATGGACGATGGCTTGATGCCAGAGTGTCCTCCCCCTGTACCCGCCATGCATTCCTCCATGGAGGAGTGTGATTGAGGGTCACACTCACTCCTCTCTATCGCACACCTATTTATAGCACCCTGCAACACCCCCACACAAAGGCTGTCTGACTGTTTTTAACTGGGCTGCCAAAAATAGACCAATATGGATCTGACAGTGACCTGTTGTTATGGGACTCACACGGGCCACAGTGCTGGCCCTGACTGGGAACAAAGTGCAGCCGGGGACCACTGTAGCCACTGCTTATGCAGGCAGCAACTAAAAGACCCATTCTCTTCCTTCCATCTTCCCTGTAGGGAAATAATACACCTAGTATGCCTAAGTCAGAGAGCAAACTGAAGTGTGAAGGTTATTTACCAATGGCTTGTCATCCAAGAAGAACCTCTCTGTCCCCCTACACATTTTCATTCATGTTGACTTCATTAAAAATGGTAATATGGAGTTCATATTTTAAAATCACTGCTTTCATTGACATAGTTGGATATTTATGTCAGAGTTCAATTTCACTACTTTTGAACAAAGCACTGGACCAATTTTATATGTAACCTGTAGCCAGATCACTACTACACTTCAGGCCAATAAACAACAACTTGACCTCAAGCATTTTTCTATAAACACCACCATGACTGCAAACTATGTTTTTCTACTCTATATATTACAGAACAGAGTAGGATGGATCAACATAGGCTAAATCAGTGTATAAAAAGGCAGGAATATGCAAAAATATCCAATAAATAATATAACCAATAATTAAGATAGCCCATGATTAATAACTACAAAACTGATATCACTTTTCAATGCTCCACACAAAGGAATGTTTTTCCTCACGGGTTTAGAGATGAAGCCATAAATCACTTACGGGCTTGTGAGTAACTTTAGGGTGCTTTAGAGAACTTCAGAGAAAACTAAGTATTTGAGATGTGTGTCCGGACCAAGAGCCCAGATGAGCCAGACACCACTTTGCGGTCACCATGTCCACAGCAGGTTGTTTGTTTACAAGGCCCAAGATGAAGGGTGAGGGGAGGGGAAAGCAGACAGGGAACGGTAGCGGGAGGGGTAGCCCAGCTCTGGGTTTCAGCACTGGGGGCGTCTGCTTCCTCTCCTGACGGGATCTGTAAATAACAGAGGTTCTGTGCCTCCATGCTCCTCCTTTTACTACATGACTTCGCTGTACTCCCCACACCTTCAACCTGTTGTTAAATTACTCAGTTGTCTATCGGACTCTTTCATCCAGTGACTTATACACTCAAGATCTACCTAATTTATACATCAGAATGTTTTCAAAGCCCTTCTTGTTAAAGAGTTATAGTCAGTAAAGTGTTCAAGCAATTGCTCCTAAAGCTTACATGGCAGGAAAATCACAATAGCTGCGTCAACAAATATAAATAAGTTACAACAAACTCACTTTGCACAATGCTGCACTTGTAACATAGTTTTGCACTGGTACAGTCTATGGTTAGAAGCAGCCAATGACACAATCTTTATATTTTACTTGCAGTACACCTTCAGGGATCGTAACTTTTCTGTGTTTGGGGAGCTTCAGCATTCCTGAGAACTATACTTTCCAAAACCTTGTGCTCCTCATGGGGTGAGCCTTAACAAATTACTTACTTTTCAAAGTAATTGAAATAACAAACCTTTACCAAAGTACAGTATGGTAACAAAACCCTCACAAAGATTAAAGTTACTGGTAGCCACCCCTGAAGTTAGGCCTGAAGGTGATTTTTCCAGGCAAGCAGCTTGTGGGTATTATGAATGACTAATACATCATGGCTGGGATCACCCTAAAAGACTTCTCAGAACTACCTTTTAAGCTCATCACCTATACGACAAGGTAAGAGTCAGGTATACTGCTAGACAGATGACAAGTAGAGAGGGGACACATCTAGGCAACCTAGACCAGCCGTTCCCAATCCTTTTCCTCAAGGACACTTATTTTACATGTTACAATGTATATATCATGCCCCCAACAACTGAGTTTGGCAAAGGCAAAGAGGGGGTCTCTTGAGCTCTGTGCACAAAAAGCTACTGGGTTTGACTCAAGCCACCCTGCCAAGTTCCTGTTTCTGCTTACACACAGACTGAGCTAAGAGTCACTTAGAGTCAGCTACGTTCTAGAGTCACCTAAATTAGAACATACAGAAGTATAAAATTGTTTTTCCGCAGCACCTTTACTTACACTATATTTTTATACATGCATTATAGATAAAGTTAAGTAACTCAGTGCCATTTGTCCTGGTTAACAGCTATTGCTCTTGGGTGGCTGGAACTAGAGTCCAACCATTTAGCAGCTCTGCTGTTTCAGACAGCCCATTACTTAGTGTGGCATGTTGTCCCTCTTGCCCTATCCTATTATTCATTGAAATGAAACAAAGATGGCATAAACCTCACACAATAAAATTAAGCTTTAAAAATATGACTGCAGTGCTGACTGTTGATTAACAGCTAGTACATGCACCCAAATACACACACATACATGTGAGGTACCACAGAGACTGGCAGAGAATAACAGTCAAGATCCTTGGGGCGTCCACATCCAGACAGATAAATAGGTAAGGGCCTGCCAACCACATGGTCATAACCCAGATTTTGTCCTGTCTATTTAAATTCAACTATCTATTCTTTTCAAACATTCAGTTTGAATTTCGAGTGCTCCATACAACATTTTTTGGAATTCATTGTTGTCTGTGGCATCCACCTGTTCCAACACCACAGCAATACTTAATCCAACCACTTTATAAGTATTACAGTCTAGTGATACATAATGTGTTTTACCTTTCCACTTCACCCAGAAATACACAGAATGCATGTAAACATATTGCTTCAAACGCATCATCCCATATTCATAAAAACACCCCCCAAATCAGATTTGCCAGGCAATCCTGACGGACACTATGGTGATCCCTAGTGGGGGCCACAACTCCAAGGTTGGGAAACCATGGCTAGACAGCTGAAATGGAAACTCTCTCTTTAGACCTGAAACCTCACTATGCTGGTGGGAATGAGCTAGAGCTTGTGCAAGAGGTAGAAATACAGTACTGTGCAAAAGTCTTAGGCACCTGTGGGAAAAATGCTATAAAGCGAGGATGGTTCCAAAAATAATGCCATGAATACTTATTAATCAATAAACCTTCTAAAAAGTGCAGCAAACAAAAAAATCTCAATCAAATCAATATTTGGTGGGACCACCCTTTGCCTTCAAAACAGCATCAATTCTCTTATGCAAACTTGCATACAGTTTAAGGTAGAGGTTGATTGTAATATTTTGAGGCACTGCCACAGTTCTTCTGCAGACTGTCTCTGCTGTATATGTGTGTGTGTGTGTCTGTGTGTGTGTGTGTGTGTGTGTAAATATACACACACACACACACACACACACACACACACACACTTTATAGTAAGGTCTTGCCTCCACATTCAGTGTTGGCTCTGAAACCAGATTTCTTGACTGGAATAACTTCTCCTCTTCTCTGGTGATGGCCCTTGTGGGAGGCTCCAGGTGACTTTGTAGTTGTGTCATCAGACCTGATGCCTTATGTTCTGGATACTCTGGTAAAAAGCAGTACTGAGCTTATAAACTAATTACTACCTGGCAGGGAACAGGATAATGTAGCACAGAGACCACCAGATAGACTGGGGAATCCAAAGTAAGTAATAAGTGTATCTTGAGAATGCCTGACAGTAGCCTTGGATCATAATTAGCTGAACTCCCACCTCCAGAAATCCTTCTGTATTCTGTTGGAACTTGGGAAAGTGGTTTCAAAATGGAACTTTCTATTAAGTAGGCTAACCCTAGGTGCTTTTGGAAGGCTGTTTGCTGCTGGTCATGGAAGTAGATCAAGGACCCTTTGGTGGAAACAAACGGTAAAACAACCCATGGGATCTAAGAGCAATACCTATTGTGCATTATTACCATCCAGATCTGACCAAGAAGTATTAACAGGCAAAAAAGGCCAGAGTGGCAGTGGTTACAAAGATGGCCAGGCAGGAAAAGCAGAATGCTATTCAGGCTGCTCTTAGCCACAATCCTGGTATGATTTGAATACAGCAAATATGTCTTCACCTTAACAAAGGTAACGAAAGTTAAATTCCCATCTCAAGGAATAAGGTAGGTTGGTAGAGTTTTGAGGTTTCAGGTCAGACTGCATAACACCATATCTGAAAAGTAGCCTTCATATTTAAGATTCTGACAACTTTGTGAAATATTAAGGGGTTTGTAAAAACTGCAGCCAGCACCCCAAATGGTGCACACATAAACTTTTATGAATACACATACACACAGACTGATGTTTTATTGACTGATCAACCACACTAAAATTATCAGATGGATTCTTTACATTTCTTCACCATCATTTACAGACAAATTCTTAACTTTTTTCTGTCTTACCCTGACACCAGTGTAGAGGGTGTCATTATTCACAGCTCCTAAAACACAAGTGTCTATTGTTCTCCTCTGAGCAGAGCTTTTTTTGCATTAGAAACAGCCCACACTTCAGACTGTTGTCTTCTCCCATTTGGAATGTTATAAACAGTTGGACACTTTTCCTTTCTGTGTTTATGGCATGTTCTGTTGAGGCAAGTCTGTTGCTTAATAGCTAAGGAATGCTAATTAAGTTGAAAAGCTCAACAACACAGCATGCAGCAAGGCAAATTCTGGGTTTTCTATGCTTACATGCTACCTGTGCACATTCACAAGCTGCATGTCAGCCCAAAATCCCTCAGTGCATCTCTGTTTAGGAGTAGGAAAAATTATCTTTAGTATCTGGCTCAGGATGATAGTGGGTCAGAGGTGGGGTGCTTCTTCCTGGATAACTACTCTTCATGAAGACTGACATCCTCAGTCTCCAACGCAAATCTAGAAGGCCATGCAGAAACAGCACAGTTTGACTCACTTGCCAGGTACCAAGTACGCACTGATAGTTCTTTGTAAAAGTCATTTGCAAAAATTCCCCCCTTCCATTTGAGTAGATCCCATGTGTGCTCTTATGTTATTAAGTATCTTACTCCTACTCAGCATGTAGGCTGGCTTTACTCACACTCAGTCTGACCTCCCTGGCGGAGCATTCACTTTCGCCTGGCTTTTTCACATTACCTGCACGGGGACTTCAACTCATACACTCTCTCAGTCTGATCTGAACTTACCTATGTGGTACATGCAGTCTCACCTGTCTTAGCACTTGCACATTACTTTAATATCTGTAGTGAATCCAGCACCGTGCAGAATTGTTTCTAGTTTGCATATCAGACGCTCACACCTTCAAATCAAACAAAATAGACTATACAATAAAACAAACAAAAATCTAGTATTAATGGTATAGAATTCTCTTTGTTCCTAAGACTTGACACCACTTCAGTTTAGAAAAAAACATTTAATGTGCCATGGATTTTTCCTGAAGCAACAGAAAAGAAATCAGTAGCAAAAAAGTCAATCCATATCCACAACCAAGTTCTACAGCATATGCATTTATAATACCACATTTGGTTTGTGAATGCTTGTACTCACACTCATTCCAGAGTACAAATAATAGAAAAAAAGTGTTAATTTCCATACCCATTTCGATGCAATGTAGTTAAATTTAAAAGTAGAGATGCTATTACATCACTATAGTTACAATCCAATTACACTATATAAGATAATCAGTTAGAAGCTTAAACTTACACAGACTGCATTAACAGTGAATATTTGTATAATATTTTGAATAACTGCATCTCTAATTGTCATTTGCCTTCAACTTACAAGTGATACGCATTTAAAATATATATGGCCAACTTCTAAAAAATTTGGGTTAGTCACTACTAATTGGCTGATTTTTATATCTTCAGC
Organism: Arapaima gigas; assembly: GCA_900497675.1. Taxonomy (NCBI): domain Eukaryota; kingdom Metazoa; phylum Chordata; class Actinopteri; order Osteoglossiformes; family Osteoglossidae; genus Arapaima; species Arapaima gigas. Next base: position 196,881 of record UFQX01000063.1, on the reverse strand, counting down.
AGTGCAGTTACCAGAGGACATAGTCAGGCAAATTCAACAAGTGACAGAAAAGTAACGTGTTTTTTTATTTCATGACCGATAGAGAAAACAAAGCACTTCTGTTTGCATTGTTAGGATTCAAGAAAAATAAAATGTTTCATTTTGGTATCACAACCACTAACGAAAATATGATAAATTTATTCTATGTCTCTAAACTGGATTACACAATATTTCTGAAAAACAAACAAACATTCTTTTCTGTTTTACTGCTAAATCAGTATTACCTTTCTTTCATGTTGATTCATTTTCCTAGAAAAAAAGATTATTTTCTTCAAAGTGGCATACAATGATTATCTAGCATTTTGGCTGACACCATTGCCCAAAGCAACTTCAAACAAGATATACTACAGAAAACTCCCTGCAATCTTTCACTTAATTATGAAACAGAGAAATGTAATGCATATCGAAATACACAAACTGGGTGCTGAGGGACAAGTGCCTCCTACTGTGCTCCAGTGCTGCCCTCATACAAAGCATTATTTCTGCAATGCAATTAACTGATGGAGTTCTTCAATTCTGCCAAGCTGCACTCCTATAAAGACCCAAAATTGTAATATCTGTCCAAGTTTCAACAACAGTATTTTTTAAGTTTCAGACAGAGTATCAGAGACATTTCTAGTAGGCCTGGCTATGAATACTGTATAAATCATATGGAATCTGACCAACGTTTAGCATTGCTATTCAACAATGAAAAAATTTTTTTAAATTTTAGTCCCCATACAGGAGGGTTTCCTATAAATCCTGTTTCACAGTTGTCTCTAAAAAGCATAGAGAAGTCAAGCTGATTTAGGGTGGGACCTGAGAATAAAAAAGGTTTCTGAATGTGAGTACCCCCAGAGTATTTGTGTGTGTACATGTTGTCCCAGTCTTGTAGATACTTTTTTTTTGGAAATGTCTACACAATGATAGTAATCCATGGAAAATAGACATTGTCAAAATGGCCACAAAAAAGAAAAAAAAAACAAAAGTAAATTAAAAGTCCACACAATGACAAGCAAGCAAACCCAATAACGTAGGTGAAGTAGTAAATATAAGATAGGCATATACTGCATAATGTACTCTGCAGAGCTTTGCATTCTTTACAATGAGAGTCCACATTCTAGACATTCCTTAGATCTGCGCAATTCACAAATCTGTTTGTGATTAATTTAGCATAGGACTCATCACTATGATTTTGTGATTTTTTTTTAAATACACAAGTACATGTCTCTTTTTAGTTATCTTGACAATATCAGAGGGGACATTAGCCATATAATGTAAAGTAAGAACAGGTCAGGCCTTTACTATTATTATTATTATTATTATTACTATTATGTTGCTCTGGCATGCATCTCCCCCTCCTTGATCCTTTCCATTATATCCCTGAGGCTGCCTATATCAAGTTCAAGACCGTTTACAGACTATGAGACAAAAGACCTGCACTTTAATACCTACATAGCCTAATTACTCCTGTTACCCCATTAAGAGCTGCATGCTCCTCCACCTCTGGCTGCATGTAAGTCCCACTCACAAATGGTTAAAGATGACAAGTGGTTAAAAAGTGACTACTTTTGGAGTTTGGGTTCTGGTGTGCTGGATGAAGTTCTTTCTGTCCCTCAGAACTTCTGAATTCCTTTCATAATTTGGGAAGAATCTCAAAACCCATCTCTTACATCCCCCTTCTCTCCTGGCCCCCTAACAGCTGCAGAAATTATCACGCCTCCCATCGCGATCACCAGTGTAGTGTATTTCCTATGTGACTCAGTTCTACAAGTAGCTATTTATATAAAATGTGTGCAGGAAAAAAATCATCAGACGCCGGTCTGCACGTAAAGCTTTTTGACCGTTGCAAAATGCATTTTCGTTATTCTGTTTCACTGATTTGGAAAAATGCATCTGCTAAATGGTAAACGAAATTAAATGGTCATTTAAAGCAAAAAAAAAAAATTTATCTTGAGAGAATTACTTGTTTAGCCACTGGAGACGGCAACATGGGGTGTGGCAAGTGAGGAGGTGTGTGGTTTTTGTGGCTTGTTAACATAAAACTAGGGTATGCCACACAAGCAGCTGGGAGAGCTTTCGTGTGGAAGAGCCTAAGGCCTCTCTCATATGTAGCTGCTACTCCCCCTGTAGCCTGGCTGGGATGTGCTTTTTGGGTACACAAATACATTGTCTCTACCTACTGATTTCATCCTAAAGCACGGATAATGAATCCCAGAGCCAAAGAACAGGTCACAGAACACCTCTGTGTGAAGAAGACTTGGTCATTTCCTTGCAGACCCCAGTTATGACATGGCCAATGTATGCCATCACAATCATCAGGCTGCAATTTTTCATATCTTGCACCAAACAAGCTTCCCTCTAAAAGGCTACCTTCACCAACAACTGACAAAACCGCCATGAAAAAGAGGTTTTTTACCAATCACTCAGTTAAGTGGCTCTATCAGCCTATCCATGTTTAGTAGCTACTCAGCCTCTAGAAGCTTCAGATACATGAATGTTAATTTTTTTTCCTCTTTTAATTTTACCTCTTCACCTTCATGCAAAAATAAAACAAAGAGAAAAACAAGCAAACATATGATCCACAAAATATATACATATTTTTGGTCAAATAAACACAAAAATTATTAGGAATTTACAAATAACAAGGTAAATTTTAAGCTAGTGGTCTGCTGCATAATTTGTGTAAAGAGAGGAATAACATCATCTGCTGTGTGTTGTCCCTCATTAAGTGGCTAGGCAGATTGATCAAGCTACATTCCTACCATCTTTTTCAGCTTCACAGCAAAACACTGTGGCCAACTTTGTCTACTTCAATCAGGCCAATATTAATTTTACTAGACAGGTTTTTCCCTACATGTCACACACTGTAAGTTATGAATGTATTATATATCTACAATCTCTGATTTAGGAACTGATTCTTTTCACTTCAACAGGTATTTTCATATTTGTACAAGAAAAGTATGACATTTATGTGCAAGTGTAAATTTTTAAAGAGTACGTATACACTTGAAAAGGCAAAGTACTGCTGTTCTTTCTTCTTGACAAGGTTGGTGATCCATTTCCTAGAACTGAAGAGCACCATCAATATAGTTGTAGTTCACATTGATTATATTTTGTTTCTTAGCTGTTGCCTTCACCCTCAGGGACAATCGAAGTGACCCTGGATACTTATTACAAGTCAGTCTTCGCTACACACATGGCACTTATCAAAACCATTCATGTGAAGGGCCTTGTTTGAGCATACAAGAGTTTTCCCTTCCTGGAATCTGACCATGCAGGGCTTTTTGCTAAATGTAGTCCCTTAACCACTATATTGTTGTGTCAATATAATATGTTCTGTTCTTGAGTTAACCCTTCTTTTTAAACAGTGTTTTTCAGTGGTTAAGGACAACTTTAACTACTGCTGCAAATTTCCATTGGCTAAAAACCTTTCCTGCACAATCTATAAAATTTTCAAAGCTGCGCTTTAACCAACTCAAACTGAATGTCAGTGAAAAACGTAAGCATGAGTAACAAAGACCGTCTAGCACATTCTCATTATTGCAGCCCAAACAACCACCCTGCATGATTGACTCCATTTTTAAAAAATATGAAAAAAAACGGAATGATAAGCTGTGCTACTGAACAGCCTTTCACTGCACCCACAGTAGAGGATTTTCAAAGTGACATTAGACCTCCCACTGATCAAAGAGGTCACTTCTCAATTGGAATTGGATGAGGTTGGAGTAGTTCACATACTAAGCTCAAGCCACGTAAATAAAATGAAAAGCCTCAAAAGAAACACTTGGGGACATGAGCACCACTGCAACAAAACAGAATTTCCTGCAAGTAGGAAAACCACATGACTGGCAACACATCTGCTGGGGTCGCTAAAGAGATTCTGTTACATATAACCTCGACTCACAAAGAGGGGGTACCACTGTCAAGAGTATAATAAGTTCTAACTGGCTTAGAAAGGAATGTGGTTAAAGAATATTCTTCATGTGAAAACATCAAGCAAAATAAAATGCAGTGATAAATGAACCTCTGATTCATACTCAACCAAAGACAAGAGACAGATGGTCTACAGAAGCATAACCTGTAAATGTACAGAACCAGCTAACCAGAGTTTAAAATCAAACAAGAAGACATACCTTCAAACGCAGAGGAACTGATTTGCCTGCCATCTCAGCTGTCCTGTGGTACAGTCCTGGAGAGAGAATGAACGGAAAGTCAGAATTGGGGGGATGTGACAAGGTGAGAGACAGGGTACAGGGGAGGGAAAAGGGATGATGATTTTAAACAGGAGCAATTGCACCCCCTCGGGGCTCTAACATCTGTGCTGCGCATTACTCATTCTCCCGGCCTCGGCCTTGGAACTCACTGCTGTGACCCCGCTGTGAAGTCAGAGAGGAGGACTCTGTCGCCATCTCTCTTGCTCTCTCTCTCATGTCATGTCCCCCATCACCGTCCACCTGATCCCTCACTCCCTATTTCCTTGGCACTGCCTCCATTCTGCTTCCGCCAGCACTCTCCCTCCACAGGCTCCTTCTTCTCCCTCTTTCAGCATCTCTGTAACAACAGGAAGCCAGCGCTTTCCATCTCTCACAGAGATGAAGAACCTTCCGGGCACATGTCTCTGGCAGCAGCTGGAAGTGATTGCATCGCCCTCTTCATTTCCTTCATCATGGAGTGACGGATCATTTCAGAAAATTGAGATAAATTAACGATGGTGCCATTATCAGGCCAGAAATGGCACCCAGAGAGAAAGAAGTAGTACCTTTTGGGGGGGCTAATTATACTAAAGTAGACCAAGATGACCACTGCTCTGCCCTTCATGATTATGTGCCCTTCAAAGTTTTTTGAAAACTTTCTGAAACTGGTTGTACATGTGTGGTAACTCTTCTGCAATTACAAGAAGTCTAATGGTGCTTCTCCCATGTAACATGCATACATCTTTGAGTTAGCAAACAACTGTATGCAAAACATGTAATCAGGAGTCATGAATAAAGAGGTGTATATCGTTCTCATTGCTGTTCAGACTGCCCACTGGCTTGAAAGTCTCATAGGTCTGCTGAAAAAACACCAGATAAAAAGTAACCCTTATATGCTCCTGAAAAGGCTGCAGTAATCTGTGTTGGCTGCAAAAGCAGCCATGAACCATGTCCAAGGAACAGTGTACACCTGAGCAAGGAACTTGACTAGCTTTAGAATCTAGCTTCAAAAATAAATCAAGTATGAATCTTGTCTTTAATGTTTTTGTAGCAAAACAAGTTTAAATTAAGTACAATGTTGCATAATTTTATAAAGTGCTGTGCTCTGTGAGGAAATATGTTCATTGCAGCTCTTCTTATTATTTCAATCTGACTCTGCTTGGTCTTCATTGAAAATGCTGAACCATTTTTCAAGTAGCTGAATGCCTACTGGGGCAAGAATACCCCAAAATCAAAGATGAAGCACTCAGCTATGCCAAGTGCCTTTGTCTTCTAGAAGGTACTGTAACAGGAAGACAAGAGTAGTGCACATTAAAGTGAGCATGAGTGAATATTGTCCTGACCACTATTATTAGGCTTTCTCTGGACTAACACAATTCTTTTTAACAAAGGACACCACAAGTTTCCTTGAAATTAAACACGCAGAAAAAGAGTATTTTTAATAAACTCACAGAAAAAAGCTACAGCATATGTCTAAAGAGAGCACAAAGCATTGTCCACACACTAAAATCAACAACAATCATCAGGCCGCAGAACACAATTTTGTCCTTGTTAGGCAAGAAATTCCTGAACACCTGCAGACACTAAAAATTGAAGAATGCTCTGTTCAGCCAATGACACAACCACACTTCAGCTGGAACACAGAGGGTCACAGAACTGAACACAATGGAGGTGAGCAGGGCTGAAGAGTCGCACGTGAAGATGGCAGTGGAGGATGCAGAATGATATCTCACATCTGCCCCAATGGGGGGGCAGACAATGTAGTGACAAGGACAGATAACAGCTGGATTTCTGGCAACTGGAATCCCAGAGAGAAAGAATGTTTGAAAGGAGATTACTTTTCCACTGCCTATCAGACTTCTGGTAATGGAGCATGGTAGTTACTGAGCTGAGTGTGGGTGTGTGTATGTACATTTTAGGCCTGAAGGACTCTTCCTTTAGTGTAGCTATGCAGTTGCACACTCAGTTTGCCACCTGCCCTAATTTCTGTCCTTTCACCTCGAGTGTCTCAAAGTGTTTGCCTGAACCAGTCAGGCAATACACCCAGCGATCACCCCCACACTCCAACAGACGCTGCCCCAATGCATGTGAAAAAGATCAGCCTTTGTTCGAGTATCTCCAACATAATTTATCACTCATCAAAATTAGACTTTGTAATTGGAGAAACACCCACCCCCAGACAGGCATGCACACATGGGCTCAGAATTGTTTCACTTTGCTCGAAGGAGTGTGTGAGCACTTCACACAAACACACATCCCTGCACTCCCCCCCAAAGAGAAGTCTGAGCCAGAGATATCAAAGCAGCGGGGACCGTAAATCTGTAACCCCCCATCTTTGCAACGCTGTGTCAGAAGTCAAACTCATTCAGGCTGTGGGGAGAAAGAGATGAGGAGACACAAGGGTGACAACATGCCAGACATCTGCAGCTGCGGGGCTCAATTTGCTTGCTCAATGACTAAAAACATCTTTAATGCATAAGAGGAGAGAATTTTCATTGCCTCTTGATGTGAATGATAAACTTTCCACCCCTAACTTAATGCATTCATATAGAGCAATGACAGCCATGGCTCTGGATGTGTGGCTGGCACAAATATGGATCAATGTTCACAAAGGAAAGGTGGTCCACAGAACACAATGACTGTCAGCTGTATTCTCCATGTATTTAGAGTTATTGTTAGTTTAGAAGCTGCTTTCATCATAGGTAACAGATAACTGGGACACTTACAACACTCTTGCATAGCTGGATAAGTGACTTAAGAAATTACGACTGACATTTTGACACCTGGATTCTCAAGAATGTGATGCTTGCAATTCAGTAAAGATTAGAATTCATAATTTGGTAACCTTACAAACGGTATCACTGGGTAAAAGCAACTGTGAGCAGTACACTAAAAAACAAGGCTGTAAAACCTGAAGTTTATGGTCCATGGAGCCACACTGTTGTTCCGAGAAAGTACTTAGCCTGAATAAAACACACCCACAATAAAACATGCAGCCATACAGTATCTGTTAAAAGTTTGAGCACATTTGTTAGAAACTAATGTTTTCATGAGCCATTCAGCAGGAAATGAGTCTGACAATCTTTTCAACACTTCTGCAGCAAATTTACAACACTTTTGTATTGCTGTGCTTTCTCTCAGGACCAGTTTTCCCCCATACAGGTATTACTTCAGTTGCCCTGGTGTAGCCAAGTTTCACTGGTACTGTAAACCAATCTTCTAAAGCTTCTTGGTGGCTTTGTCTCAGCAATGAAATAAACAGAATATACACATAGTGTAATGTAGAAGCCCCCACTCCTCTCATGAAAATTAAATAATAAACAGAAAGGTGTCTATATAAAGAATGATATTGCACCTGTTCGCACCTTTTGTGAAATATAAAAAAAACCTTTAGTCATGCTTGTTCTCTAAAATGTTACTAAAGGTCTTTAAAAGGTGCTGAATCTCTGCTCAACACACCTAAAACTGACAGCAGGGCTGGCTTCAAAGAAACTGTGAGGTCAAAGCTAATGTCACCATGGGATGTAAACATTTAATCAATACAGAGACCACAAACACCACAGAGCACAGCCAGTTGATCCTGGGTTTCAATTATAACTGCCATTCATTAATTCAGTTAATACAAACAAGCACCCTCCCCAAAAAAGTTTAAATATAGACATTCATGCTATTTAGCACGTCTGGCAGGTTTGGCTGAATATGACTGCTAATTGACAATCACTAGATGTTTTGAGCTGGTGTTGTAGATCATCAAAGCCTCATATTTCTCCACTGCTGCACATTGCATTAAGCCATTACACATGAAAGTATATCATAAACCTTGTGGCATCAGTATTCTACTTATTTTCAAAACCCAGCCCCCACATTTTAAATAAAAAGAAAACACCTACAGAAAATAAATTTACCCTTATACACAAACTATATGTTTCAAAGATTCAAGTAGCACTTACTGAAGCCAAGTACAGTCCCTCAACAAGATGACTCAGCTTATTTCCAACCACAACTCCACTAACCGCTGCAATTTGCTGCAATTTGCCAAACGAGTGAAATGTTTGCTTCAACAGAAACCAGTGGATGGAAAACAGAAAAGCAAATGAAAGGGGGGGGAAATCACCTGTATAATGAGTGTTACTGTTAGAGTACTAAAGAGTTACTGAAAAATGTCTTTCGAGGTGTCTTGGAAATCCTTTGCAAATTTGCATTAACCAATCTGAGGATAGTTTTTCACACCATAAAGTCAGTCTTCACATTTCAAGGGATTTTAGGGTCTCCAAACAGGGAAAACAGAAACTTTGTCAGGATAACCATGGCAATTTTACCCCAGGGAAATACATTACAAAAATGCAGACCTTTACCTACTTTGGTATTTTATGTGTTACTCAGTACCCTTTTTCTGTGCATGATCCTTTTTGGTAATAAATATAAAGCCATCTCTTCTAAACTTTGATCTCCTACAAAGTAACACAGAAGCTTAGGGTTAGGGAGACTGACATTCCAAAAGCACTGTTCTCCTTTCTATAAGTTTTTGGCAAACAGCACCTTTAGTATTAATCTGTTATTTAGGTAAAGGTTTATTATAACAGTACTATATAAATACCATCACTCACACACACACACACACACACACACAAGTGCACCATAGTCTCCTTTCCAAGACTTGAACTTACAACTACAGGTGGTCCTTGACTTATGCACTGATGACCTTGCCCTAATTCAACTTCACAGCAAGTTACAAATCCCCTTAACAGGTTACATAAATCATTTGAATATATAAAATTTTACATGCATGAATGCTATTTTATATAATAGACAAATATTTTTCCACACTTTTCATTCATAATTGATGCTAATGCTAACAGAATAATATTAATAAGTAATTACATTTTAACATTGCACATCATTTTCAGTTATTTTTTAAATTTACAGTTCACATCAACATTATTGGAAGAACTGCACTTTAGATTTATCAGGTGCAAAATCATCAGAAATAATCGGAAGTCCACCGATTTTTGATAATCACAATATTTTAATAGGCTATACCCTAGTTAAACAATGTCTTTTCAACTCATGAAACATTTTTTCCACAGACAAAAACAAAAATATGATCTGGACAGTATTAAAGGGACCCTTCTCTCATAGTTGGTCATACAACCCTTGATGCCAATGATGACAGTCACCAAAAGTTTCTTGCAGCATCTATAAGCTTCTTGCATCTCTCTGCTGGTATCTTCTCCCACTCATGAACTGCAGTTTTTTTTCCTACCCCTTGAATGTCTGCAGGATTCTTTTTACCAAAAGAAGATCTCAACTCTTTCCAAAGGTTTTCAACCATACTGAAATCAGGACTTCTTGCTGGCCAGTTTGACAATCCTTTTTTTCTTAACCATTCTTTTGTACTTTTGGATGTTTATTTGGGTCATACTGGGTAGCACATTCCACTCTAAGATGCTTTGGTGTATCTTTTCATTTCATGATTGCTTCTAGTACCAGAGGCAGCAAAGCAGCCCTATACCCTTATGGAACCTGCACCATATTTGATCTTAGGAAGGGTGTTCTTTTCCTTATAAGCTTCATTTCATCACCTCTAAAATTGCTGATCTACATTGCCAAAAGGCTCTATTTTGGTTTCATCAGTCCAAAGAACATTTTCCCAGAAGGATTTTAGTTTCTCTAGATAGGTTTGGGCAAAGATCAGTTGTGCCTTTTTATATTTGTCTTTCAACAGTGGGGTTCTCCTTGGCTATAACCGTTCTCAGTTTAGTGTGCAGCACATGGTACAGGTTGAAACCATCACTCCAGATCACACTAGGTCAGCTTTAAACTCTTTGGATGTTTTACATGTTGTTTTTTCCAAAATTTGCACCAACCTTCGAAGACTTCTTTGATCATTTTTTCTCTTCCCACCACATTCTGGAAGATTGACGGTTCCATGAGCAACAAACTTATTAATTCAAACTGGAAACAGGGGTGACAACGTCTCTGGAGACGGCCTTGCACCCTTTGGAATTTTCACATTTGGTGACAAATAGTTTTTCTGATGGTCTCAGACAGCTCTCATCTTCACCATTGTCAAATAGAAAACAGGGAATGAAATTCACATTTTTAAGTATTAAAGCCATTATTCATTAGTTAATTCATGTCACGTGATTACTGGCAATTTCTCACAGGTGATTAATTTCACTGCAATGAGAAACTAGTCTAATAAAGAACGTTCAAAAGGATGCTAATAACTCTCATGGAAGCTTTTCAGTTTTTGTACTATTTCCACACACTCTTTTTTTTCTTAACTGTGGTTTTATCCTGTGCTGGTCAATATCAAATAAATGTGTGTATATAGACCAAAGCTGTTTCACTGCCTACTTTTGTCAGAAGATATTGTGATATAAATAAAAAGCAAGGGTGCCAAAAATATTGACCAGAGCTGTATTTAGTTTTGCTTTTTTAACATCACTAGAACACTTCCTTATTAACAATGACTAGCAAGCAAAAAAGTAAGTTAATGGGAATCAAAAACAAGTCCTGTAAATAAAACAATTTTTAGAAAAACACACTACAGGAAATACAATCACTGTTAGAAACCTCAAACATTGAGACCAAACATCATAATCAAATAATGTGAAAATTACATAAGGCTAACAGGATGCCTGTCAAACGTTCAAGTAGTGGCATTATAAACTCGTGCGTCTTTAAGTCCACGACTACTACAAATTAACTGAAGAATATTCTCACGGTGAAAAAGTGATGTGACATCCAAGTAATACAGTAGCTCTGTAGGTAATGCTGTTGTCTTGTAGCATGTGGATGTGAGTTGGGCATGAGTTTAAATCCAGCTCAGGTTGTGTGATATGTTCATGTTCTCAAGTTGACTGGTTGCTCTAAATCACCTCTGGGTCTGTGTGTGGTCACCCTGTAATAGACTGGTATCCCATCCAGGGGTAGTTTCATACCATAGTGCACTCAGCTTCTGCAAGAGGCTCCAGCTGCAAACCTACTGAAGACAAGCACCTAACAAAAATAGGTGGCTGAATGGATAGACATCCAAGTTCTTTTATTCTTCACTAATGTACACAGTGTGGCTCACTGACTACTTCCAATATAGTTTCAGTATGTGAGAATTCAGGGCCTACAGGAGACAGTGAAAAATGTGAAGCATCTCTTTCCAGGAAGCTGTGCAGGTCGTAAACACAGAGAATGTTTGTTTGATCCTGAGAACATGTTAAACCTGTGGTATTCAAGGAGAACTGACATCAAAAAAGCACAGTAATTGTACTGAAGAATAAAAGTGTTACAGCAGTCAGTTGTACTTTTGATTCAAGTATTTCAGATGAGAAGGCTTTTTTTTTTTTAAGCATGAAGATTTACATTTCATCTTCATTCTGCTAGGAAAGTCCATATGTTATAGAGCTTCAAAAAGGAAAACAGGGGACCATGTCATCTTCATTAATAAAAACATGGGAACCCTTCTCCAAATTACATAAAGCAGTGAGACAAACTTATTTTAGACATTTTCAATCTTCCATAAGTATGTTACATTGCCTAATAAACTTAAAGGAGGATGAAGCTCTACTGTCCAATTCATATTTAATAAAGTTAAATCAACTAAGATTAAGTTATTCCCGTTGAGTGCTGTACAGTCCGTGGTGGTTTTACCATGCAGGTCTTCACTGAAAGTTTTTCTCTTCAGTGGCAAAATATCACACAAGAGTGTTTTGAGGGTCTCTCCCTCACATCAACATGTGGAAGCACTTAGATCCCAACACTGTGTCTGCATATGTGAGGGAATCCCACTCCCCCTGCTCTGCACTGCACACTCTCAGTCAGCTCCTCAGCTTCCCTTCCCACACCTCCCTCTCAGAATATGACAGGGAAAGAAGGAACCCCTCACGGGGGGCTCTAAATATTTATAAACAGCTTTCAAGCCCCTAAAAGCCTTGACTCCCAACTCGCAACTTGTAATCAATTGCCATTACCACCCACCCAGCCTAAAGCTGGTGGTGCAATGGTTAAAGAACTCGTTGCATGTTCTTACCCAATTTAAATTGAGCACATTTATAGCCAAATTATTTAGGACACAGTTTAATCAAAAGCTTTACTTTCCACAGTTTGCTCATACAAGCAGTAGCTGTCAGAACCTAAGTTGCTTAAGATAAGCAACTGCAAAGTAATTAAAAAACAAAAAATGCAAACAGTACATCACATGACCCAGTGTGAAGTGAGCCATTCTCTTTGTTACTAAATGGAAAAACAACTTACTTCAGTTCTGACTTTTAAATACACTGCAGATTATGTCAGGGCAGAAGGTACAAATGTCACAAGTCAGAAAAAAGTACTGTAGCCTCAGTGCATGAAACCATGATTTTTTTTTCCCCCATGAAACTTTCACATTAGCACACGTGAAGTAAAAATAAAGGAGTAATCTAACAATTCCTTTCTGCTGATTTCAGGTTAAGCAGGTGAAGGCCAGCTTTTCACATCTCAACACTTGTGTCTGGGAGAGGAGGCAGATGAAAAGCGCAGTATGCTGGAACTGAAATGCACTCCATCTTCTGCATTCAGCCTGTTCTCCAAAGTTTGGCAACAATGCAAATAAAAGTGCTCCCTTCTGCATGCCCTGAGTGATGGCCCTGCTGCTGCTGAGAGCTTCACAAAGGATACGCAGCACTGCTGTGTGCAGCGAGTGGAAAAGCCACAGGCAGCGTCCCCTGCCCTGCGGCCGGACTCACCTCAGACCCATCAATCAACTGGTGCATCGTGAATATTAAACAGAGAGTTCAAGGACCAGCCAATCAACTGCCACGTCAGACTGGGCCAAAACTAACAATATATTTTTAAGCTCTCGCCTTCATTTTACACTTTATTTCTGAGCCTTTACAATGTCTTTGAAAAATGACATTTACATTTTGAAAAATTACATTTTTCCACAACAACATTTGGATAATTCACAATATTTCAAAGTCACTTTATTAAACAGTACAAATAAAAGTTTCCCTTTAGAAAAGGTATAGAAACTGTTGCCAAAATTCAGAACAGCAGTGAGAAAAATATGGCTATCGTTATTAGGAAAAGCATTTGCGCTCCCCACCTATACAGCATATGCACAAAAGACACTTAACAACAAGGAGTTTTACCTTCTTTTTCAAACCGATTTTCCATTAATTCAGTTTTAATGAAAGCAACTTCAGTGCTTCATTTGTGGCCAAAACACTTCTCTCGTGTAGCTATCTTAAATGCTGCATCCAAGAATCCTGCACATTTCTAATGTAATCACAGACAGACTGTTTATTCAACAGACACCCTTATCCAGTGCTACTTTCCACACAGCACAGCTGTACACTGAAAAAAAAAATCACAGGACAAGAGAACCATTGCAGAACAGTGCATTACAAATCAACCAGCAGAACACAGAGTTCAGTACCATTGTTGCCCAGCCACCTGCTCACAAAAAGAACACCACTGGAGACACTTCTCTTACATTTCTGGTTTCTGCTACCATGCCTACTAGGTGGCTGCCAAGGTCTCTGGTAATAGCCTCAAGCACAGTCATATTCCGGCTTCTTTAATCCACCCTGAAAACCAGACAAACTGGGAAAAACGTACATAAGGAGTATATTTCCCATTATTTTAAACAGAAAAGAAATTATAATCTGTTCCACCTCCCCACAAAAAACACAAATATCACTAAAGCACTGTACAACGTGCACATAACTAAAATTTTAAAAAATTGTCAATGCAGTCACACTATCTCTCCTCCTTGTCCAGCAACAGAAATTTAACAATACCAACACATTGCATAACAGAGATCAAAATGTGCATCTGACCCACTTTGCACAGTTGGATGGACACAAAGTCGCAGCAGATCCGCCTCACTTACACTCAGTAGGCTATTCAAAATTTCTCCTGTCGTGGAAATTTTGCATGATATGAATGCAGGCATAGGCAAGTTACACTTTATTGCAAATCAGGCACTATGAGCACCCAGTAGTGACAATACAAGAAAGTCATATAATGAACTGGTGCAATGGATGGGATGTTTTTAATTACAGTTCAGCCAGAAAACGTGCCAAGGATTCAGAACATAAGTGACTTTTTATATGATTGGCCAAAGAAACGTTACATGGTGAGCATGGAACTTAAACCCAATTTTGGGCATAAAATACAATAGATTTTATCTGGAGGAACATAAATAGGGATGACTTAAAACAATGCATGACAGTAGTTTAAAAATTCACACACTACGAGAAAATTTAAAGTAACCATTTCATCTGAAAGACATATCTTTGGAATTTGGAAGAAAACCAGAGCACCCAGAGAAAACCCATATAAACAGTGACAACATAATTTGACACAGGCTGAGGTGGATTACTTTTTAAACATCAAAAATACACATTTTCTAAGGTAATGCATCCATTCTTCTCCCAGTCAAAGATGAACAGATGCCTTGTTGCACTGAGTCTGGTGCTACGTGTTTGCTAAATTCTAGGATCAAGTAAAGAGGCGTCCCCCCTGCAAACGCACGGCTGTTCCTGTTAATGAGGGCTTGAGATCCACATTCCCATTGGCTTTCCCTCACTTCCTGCAATTACTACAGAGGAAGCCAGGGTGCAGGGTCGCCACCATTCCCTGGTGGCACATATGAGTACAGAGCACAGTCTGGAGGAGAGACCTCACAGGGCAGCTTCTGACCTCTGAACAAGGCAAGGTCATGTAGCAACTGCAGAGGCTTCTGGGATCTCAGCACCTGGTTTCTTATATCAGCCATTGTAAAAGTCAGGAAGTGTGCGGAGGTGTGAAAAATAGGGGGGTGTGACCCTTTCATTCCCTTATCTGAACCAGTCTTTACACATCCGTGAAATTACCACCAAACTTCATCCTTCACTAGTTCTGACCACATTCTGTAAGCCCATTCTACACTAAAGTCTTAAAATAGTAACATGCAGAACTGATGCAGAAGCACATCTCTAATCAATTTCTGTTTTACATCGGAACACTGGTGCAGACCATTTGTAGAAGGACAGAAAAAAAAAAAGAGACGACACCTTACCAACAAACACAATCAAACTAATGATCAGCCGACGAAATTAAACCTGACATCTGGGAAACGTGTCCACAGTGAGACTGAGGAGAGATCAGGTTGAGGAAGGGGGAAGTCGCTGAGGACCATATCACATCATCAGTACAACTGGAATCATTTGGCATGTATTTTCTCTAGCTTGTTTCCAGTATGTTTTTGTTTTAAATGTATTTTGCTCGATACTTTCTCGTTTTGGAAGATCCTCATGTTGTGTCTATGTCTCTGTGGGGAAAAATAAAAAAAATTCACAGCAGCTTAATCTCTAAACCTGCATCTAGTGTGGAGTAGTGTTTAGAGCCACCACCTTGCAACTGTACAACTGAGGATCAAATCCCACCTCCAGCTGTAGTACCCTTAAAAAAGGTAATTATCCTGAATTGATATTGTAAAAATTACTAATATAAATCAGTGTAGGGAGTTTAATTTGCAAACCTAACACTGTAAGGTGATTTGGGGAATAACGTTAGATTAATGAATAAATAATTTATGTCAGTAAAGCAGAGAATTGCTCCATGTACTAAAATGATTACCATCAAAAGCATATATACATTACTGGGTAGGATCAAAAGGTGAATGTAGGAGCCTTTCTTATTCATTCATAGTTTTTCCAGTTGTCAACGGTCAATCAAATTTAAAAGCAATGTAATACCTTTACCCCCGATGACTGAATCCATTCAAATACACATAGCTGTACTTCCTGTTTGTCTTTCTACGCCCTCCATACTTAAAAGGTGAATCACATACCTGACGTTTGTCAAGAGACAACAAAACACCTTGACATAAAACTGCATCCCATTACCACCTATGTGGCTAAGCAATGTGAGCTGTATCTGCTGGGCTCTCACTGTTGGCTGCCTTTTGTGGGTGAGGCTGTATTTATGAAGTACTCCATTGTTGTAGTAGGCGGTGCAAGCTTGGCAGCCAAGCAGTATCATGGATGAAAAATCAACTGAACCATCACCTACTTGTCAAAGAAATACATTTCTTCCTTTGAAGAAGCACTGAGACACCAGCAGAGAAAGAGACCTTGAACTGTGGACAACATGGGACTTTTCAGATATTGATGTACTCGCTCTACTACACCATGGAGAACTGCTCTTAAATGGAGCATGGGTCAATTTGCCCCCACTCACCACCCCATGCCCCCCCACCTTGTGCTACCCCCAAGCTTCTGTTTGGCCTTTGGTGTGGCCAATAACAGAACGGTAGGCAATGCAATACAGCCTAACTCCAGGCTCATGTTACTGCTACTCTTCCGCATTGCCCCACCCTGAACAGCAAAAAGACACCACATAGCAGAAAGTGTAAAGCAATAGCACTGTTTTCATTGATAACCATGACCTCCTAGTGCTGCCCTCTGCTGGAATACAATGACAGCCGGTGTAACACAATAGTAGTTGGACTATCTCAACCTAACCACATCTCTTAGAACCTCACCCCCCCCCGAGTCTGAGGACATCGCTCCCACGGGTGTTGGCGACATAGAAGAAGTGGCGTCAAGGGGAGCAGATGGCTGCTCTCCTTTCCTTTCATGTTGCCCTGTACTTCCAGCAGGAGTACCAGGCTGTGCAGAGTAGGGGCATGGGATAAGGGAGCTATCCGGTTTAAGCAAGGCAGACCCCGAGCACGGGCTGTGCCTCTGTCTCCTTTTACTGTCGTTAGGATTACTCCCCACCTCCTGCCCATGACCTCCGCTCCGCAGTGTCGCATTACAATCACAAAGGGACCACGAGCTCCGAGACGGAGGCCTGATTACGCCTCTGGGGTAGCAATTATGGTCACGTAGCACTGTAAACAGAATAAAAAGCTGTCAGTCACAGTCACATCAGAATTTAATCCAGTGGACAGTGGTACAGTCAGTGCCAGACTGCATTCCTGATGAGTGCTCTTTGAGAGATAGATACACTTTTTCGCTTGCCATCAGAGAACAGGGCCTGTGTCTAAACGTGCAGAACTGCTCCAGGTTCAGGAAAACTTCATCCTTCTGGCAGGCAACTCACCCTCTGTCAAAGGTGAAAAGTATCAAAAACAAGTATGCCAAAAACAAGTTGTCCTGTTATTTTATTTATTTTTCATCATCAGTTTTACCGCATTTCTTCAAAGGGAACCCGAGTTGGCCAATTTCTGCCAAATGCTGCATCTCTAATGTTGTCAATCTTGCACAGCTTTGACTGCCAGGTTCACGCTCTTCATATGTACGGTCACTTCGTTCCATTTGTTTCGTGGCCTGCATCTCGGTCAGTTTCCATCAACAGCAGACGGCATTTCTTAACCTAGTCATCCGCTTCTTTGCACATCACACATGCATACTAACAATGGCACCACCTACATAAAATATACCTGATGATCTTATTTATTTCATAGGATAAAATCGGGTTCATCCATCTATAAAATTCGGTAACTATATAAACCTAATATATAACCACAGGTCCTTTGGGATTAATAAAGATCTTATCAATAAAAATCTACAAACTGTCAGACAAACTTTACTCAGCCCAAAAGAAACTGTACATTTTCTTTGTACAGTTAATTTACATACTATAGTTACATCAAATTACAGAACTTGATGCATCATACATATCAGCTATAGCTCATAGTTACAGGATTTGTATTATTTTAAACTGTTTTAAATTAAATAGGAATACACAGATGTGGGTATCCTGGCTGAAGCTGATAACCTATAATTTCCATGCACTTATCAGTCGATGCCAGTACATACATTTATAAAAATACAAAGGAAAATTAGGACTAAATCTGAGGGATGAAAATTAGAGAAAAATGTAATAAATACATAGCATGTGTTGAGCCACATTTGGTCCTTAAATAGGGAATTGTTTTGCAGGCTGTAAGCTATATGACATTTTTCTTTTCAATGGAGAAGAAAAATGTAACAAATGAAATAATAAAAATTAGAAAAAAAAGTAAAACGTTACAACATTTAAGAAATAAACAACACCACTTAATTTTGTTCTGGAAGCGCATCATTCTATTTTTATTAGGAAAAGGTTTCATTAAGAAACAAATGCATCTCTATCTTGTCTCAGGAAATGTTTTGCTTTTATATATCTCACCAAAAATAAATAAATAAACAAACTATGAAACCACAGAGATTTTTGGGCATAAATGTTTTGCTTTTCTGGAACACAATGAATGCATTAAAAATCAGTTTTTGAATTATTGGCCAAATCTACACATTGGTCTGATGCCAATAAAATTAATTTAGACAAAGCCAATACTAATATTGTGCATCATTAAAATTAACATATGCAGACAATAGATAAAGTTCTTGTCATGGGAGATGAATCTGCTCCCTCCTGGTCATTGCGTTTCACTGACCACAGTCAGGATGGCACTGCAAGAATTTACAGGCCAGGCTGAACAGTTGGGAACCTGTACAAATCTGTGTGGGGTCCCAAAAAAATGTCTATATTCACCTTTCAGACAGAGATAAGCATCAAGTAGAGAATTTAATTTAAAAAACACTTACCACACTGCATTATGTATTTCCCAAACAGACAGGTTCCTACAATGCAAACACAGCTTGAACATTTCACTGAATATTTTACCTCCCGCTAGCTGAACCATCAATCTCAGACCTAAGGCAGCTCCTTAACATTAAAGGACCTTCTGCCAAAACCAACACAAACTTACTCAGAACTGGGTGCATAATGAATGTCTGAAGACAAAACCTGCACACGTTTAGATAGTCTCCCTCCAACTCTTACTTACACACACACACACACACACACACACACACACACACACCTTGCTCCCCCACACTGCCAGCTCGTATCTGCTGACTGTTTTCCTGTATGCTCCCAGTGTGACCCAGCACACGGTGGAGAGGTGAGGTAACATTTGGACATGCATCATTCAGACTCAGGCTGGTTCTAAACCCACACGCACTGCAGCTGGACCTGGTTACTGAGCCAAAGGTGGGGGAGGGCAGAGGAGCACAGCAGCAAACGGGCATAAGCCATCCAGTGTGGGGAGCTGTCTCAGTCTTGGTTGTGGTCCCAGTTTATATTCATAATCCACTACCCCTGTCTCTTCCCACATCCAGCAAGAGAACCCAGAGTTAAGGAGAGGTGCCATCCACCACCTGACACGACCCAAAACTCACTGGCAAAACACAGGCAACCACCAGAGGTCAGGATATGTTGGTGTCTGTAGATACCAATGCACCTTCATCCAACACAAGACCCCGAAAGGGTGAGCATCACTCCAACTTGATCAAAAATTACAGTCCCCCACAACGTGAACTACAGCAGTTTACAGCTGCTGCTTTGCGAAGAACCTGGGTTTGAAAACAGATTCCTTCTACTGCTCCCTTGAGAAAGGTACATAGCCTGAACTGATATGGTAAAAATCACCCAGTTAAATTTATGTGCAAATCAATGGAAATACCTTAACATCATTTTAGAGAAACATATCAGCTATATGAATAAATCATAATAAAGTAATTAACCATATGCAGGCATCATGGACACACGTGACTAAGCTTGGCCTGCTAAATGAAAATGCGAAGGTATACAATCCTTGTTGGCTAGGCATGAGAAGGCCCCTCTGGCATGGACCACACAGGTCATCTTCACACACCTTGCAGCTACATTTACAAATTTGATCTCCCACCTAATATTAGGGAGCTCTCAGATTTTACAAGCAAGCCAACTGTACTACTTTTAGATGGTTATGATCTTTAGTTCATATTTATTAATACCATACTGTTGTCTGTTTTGTTAAAATAATTGTATGTATACATATATCATAGTCCTTTTATACAAAACAGCACAGAAGCTAAATTCAGTACAATGCCATCTTAAACAAGGGTTTTTAAATAATTTGAGTACTTTTTTAGGGATGCAGCAAGAGTTTCGATATATGGAATTGAGGGTGTAGCCGTTTTTAGAAAATATCTACTATGTAAGCAGCTTCTACTGTAGAAAAAAAGCAAATTAAATTTACATAGTATTTTTAGCATATAAATGACTAAAAATGCGTAAATCTGTCATAAAAACATTTTTAATTTAGTTTGGAGGCAGTTAAAGGAGTTCTAAATGTTGCTCTAAAAATTGCCCAAGTCCTCATCTACAAATATTAAAATCATATAAAGGTATTTATTAATGCATATAAATTTACTTTTAGTTCAATGTAACATCAAGTATTACTTCAAATGTAAATGAAAGGCTGCTCAGAAGTTTTCACGCTCAAATCTGCTTTAAAAGTTTATTTGAAAAAACTTTTACTTTACCGTCAGTGCGCGAGGAACAGACCCGTGCAGACGAGCTCGCGAGCCGAGCAGTAAAAAGTATTTTAAAACATTTTAAAGACGTTGGAACTACTGTAAAAGTGGGGTTCGGAGGCGGTCAAGGTGCAGCCCGAAAAGCCGACAAAACACGCCTTCGGTAATGGTTTCGTGCAGACGGTACGGTGTGGAGGAGCGGGCCCGGGGCTCGACTCGGTATGCAGGACTGCGCTAATCCCGCCACAGCTCCGCGCCCGTTTACCTTCCCGCCGCTGCTCGCGTCCCACCTTCGGTATTGATGCGCCGAGGGCCCCGCTGGTGCTGCCGCTCTCCGGTTCTCCTCACAGCGCAGCTGTCGCTCCCGGCCACCAACAGCCCAGTGACCGAATTGTTCCTCAGCGCCGCGCTCCTCCGCCTCTCTTCTCCCGCCGAGCCGCTAGCGCTACGTTGCTGGAGGAGGCAAGGGCTACCCCGCTCCACACCGCCCCCTGGGGATTTCTTGAAGAAGTGCACCTCACGCTGTCTCGGGACACTTGCTTGTCTTCACGGTTCTCCGCAGATCTCCGGTGTTCACACTTCCCCATGATTATTCAGGGTTCTTCAATGGTTCATCGTTGTCCTTAGAGGTTATCGCTAGTCGTTCATTGTCCTTTACAGTTCTTTCTGGTTTTCCATGGTGCTTCACAGCTCTTCAGTTTGGCTCACATCACATCACATCACAAAGTTAAGTTTACTGAGCCATACTGTTGGCTACCCATGTTATTATTGCTTTCATTATGATGATGACTTATTTATCCAAAGCATCTTACAGCAGTGATCCATTGATGCAGGTGAGAATTTTGTTTTTGAGCAATTCAGGGCACATTCCTAATTCAAGGCTGCCACAGAAGTAGTGGGAGTGAGAAGTGGCACAGTAACCTGTTGGATTTGTTATAATTCACATCATTAACCACACTGCCCTCTAACAGTCTGCAGGTACACTGAATAAATTCAACAAACTGTTGCGCATGGATACAGCTCCTCTTCAGATGTATTGCTTCGATTACTGTGCCTAACCGGATTGAGCCGGTATCAGCTAAAGCAGAGGATAGGGTCAACCCACTGTAATCTGAGGGTTCCAGGTTCATAGTCTGTATCTGCTGTAGCACCCTTGATGAAGGTGGCTAGGGTAAGTGCTCTTGAGTTTTGGACAATTCTTAGCAACCACTGGTGTGGTTGTCACAGTAGGGGAGTGTACAGAAGTGGTTTACCATTGCTTACTTCCACTCATGTTTTTGGACTGTGAAGCAGCATACAAAGCTGGATTCAATCCCAGATACAAAATTGCAGTCCAGGAGCTATAACAGGCAACAGGGCTACCCACCACACCAAACATGCCATTTCCCTTGATAAAGGTATTATACTTACCCTGAGTTGATACAGTAAGAATACCCTGCTGTAACATAGGGGAAATCATAGTAAAGTTGTTTATCTAACATTATAAGTTGCCTTGGTCAAATGTGTCAGCTAAACAAAGGTTAATAATAACAATAATAGGACCAGTTTACAATACCAACATTAAATGATTTTTTTTTTAAATTGCTATTTGGATTGATTCGGGGACATATGTACCAACGCCCAGTAAACCCGTTCGTTGTCATGGTAATACTGAAAACAGTACCCGTTCATCTCTCCCCAGTGGGTGTTATAACCCCTGTGGTGTGCTTTGCTGGAGCAAAAAAACCATTGCTATGCCTGCAGAACCTCAGCCCTGGGGCTCCTTCAATCAGACCCCCACCCCAAGAGACAAAATTCTCATTAACACAAGAAATGCAATTAATTACCTGGATAACAGCTCAGCTCTTTATGTAGCAAGGCTGACGCCATGTGAAGGAAATTCTAACAAGGAATAAACAGAAGGTGTGACTATGGGATCAGTCAAAAACACTGATACACAGATTTTTCGGATGCATCTATACTGTATTAGGGTCATCATCTACCATTGTCTTAAGATCTCTCTGAATCAACACGGCCTACTTGAGCAAAAGCTCATACACATAACCAAGCAGATGGCCATGACTCAGCAGATTGAGAAAACTAAGCATCCTCGTCTTTCTGTCCCTGCACTAAAAATTTCACATTGCTCTGTTTTCCTTCTTTTAAATTATGCCTCTGGAAAGGTTACTGGAAAACACGTTGGAAGAGTCTCAGTTGGTAAACATGCTATATAAATTTAACATTGATGGGGGTGATTGACTGTACCTCCCAGAGCTGAGCACATTGCCTCCATACAACGTCGCACTGTGTTCAGGAGCACTTCTCCTCCTCTCTCCTTCCCAGGAGGCCTGTCTGAGTGGTGGCTAAGCCGAACCAGCCTTTCAACTCTTGCTCTCCAGCTGCAGGAATCTCAACATAAACAGACCTTTCAGTTGGTGTAGAGCAAGAGAAAGTGGTCTTTGTGATACCTAGTGAATGTGCCATTGAGTGGCAGTGGAGGGGTCGCGACCCCATCGCCCAGTGTGCTGGTGTGGGTTTACTGTGGGCTCAGAAGGGACACCCACCGCTCACCTGTGGGGCCTGACAAAAGGGAGGGGTGTGCAAGGCTGGCCATCACAGGTGAGGCTCTCACAGTCAGACATTCATTCCCGATTTGCGCACACACACACACATACATACACACTCATGCGCACAAGGTGTGGCATAAGAAGGGACACAGAAATGCAGATGCACATGCCACGAGGCACGGTCACCCACATATACACTCCCACATACACTGTGAGTCATAAACACCTACAGATATGTGAATCAGAGAGGCATCCATGCATACATACTCTGCAAGGCAGACTAAGTAACTGCACAGCAACACACAAATTATATTTACTTAACCTATGGTATTACATCACATTACACAACTGTACTGAAATGCAAAAAAACACAAACGCCCAATGTCAAGACCTCTACTGCTTAACTTAATCATGGTACACAAATAGAGTTAAACTTAACCCATGAACAAGAATTCAATATCACACTGTAACAGTTTAATATGTAGTAACACATATTTCACTTCATGTTATAACAATATAATATTAACAACTGTTAAAAAGAAACAACATAATACAGCACTCTACACAAAACATAAAACAACACACCGCAGATGATCAGCTAAAAGTACATTTCACAGGCATTATAGCATCTTTTACATGTTGGTATTAGATAAAATTTGTAAAAACACAAAATCATTGCATTTCCTCCTTAGATCCTTGTAAAAAATGATTCGGTAAATACAGATGCAATATCTAGTCGGTGATGCGGAAATGATTTTTAAGATGTGTTACTGCACCTTATAAGCTACTCAGTTGAAATATAAACTGAAACAGTAATTCAGAATTGTCCTATTATTTTCTCATTTCCTACTTTTTATTAATTAATATTTAGCTGACGCCTTGGTCCATGGCAACATAAAATGTTCTACCACACCTTAGATGTGCTACACTAAGCTACTTAGAAGTATGCCTTTTAGGTCCACACAACAGAGAAAAATATCCCAGACACACACACACATGAACACAAAGGGCAGTTTGCATGAAAAAAGAATTGGAGGATACCTGTAAGAAACCCACGTAAACATGGGGAGAACATGCACACTTCACACATGCTGAAGCTCATTTCAATGTATGTTTGAGCTCAGACCCTAGAAACTGTTAAGCACTGGTGCTACCCGCTGCAGCACTATGCCACCTACATGTCTGTGACACATCACTCCTACAGATTTCTCACCAGCTGACCCACTAGTCTGTATAAAAATTGCAGTTAACTTAAACACAGTTGACACTGCGAAGCACTATTTGCAGGTCAGGTAATTAACAGATATTCATACATTGATTTGGCTGAAGGAGCTTAGTTAAACAATGAGGTTAAACACTCACTGC
Source organism: Arapaima gigas (assembly GCA_900497675.1). Lineage (NCBI taxonomy): Eukaryota > Metazoa > Chordata > Actinopteri > Osteoglossiformes > Osteoglossidae > Arapaima > Arapaima gigas. Next base: position 172,443 of record UFQX01000063.1, on the reverse strand, counting down.
AGTTACATCTTTTCATCTGATAGACACTTTTCCCCAGTTATAAATATAACACATCATTTGATAAGGAAGCACAGGGAAATTTAGCTTGTCTGTTAAAGAAATGAAAATATACAGTTGATTATTGGACGGTAGTCTGAAGTGACTTAAATGGTCTTAGACAGCTAAGAAAAATGAAGAGTTGTAGATGACATGATCACTCACTGTTATCCCATTGCCTAGACCTTGGTGTTCAGTACAAATGTAATTATAGTAACAGACCTTCCCTTCATGTTTACCAGACAGATCAATGTCAATCCCTGCCCATAGTGTGAACTGCACAACAGCCAAAATGTATTTACAGCTCAATTAGGTTCCACAGTTTGCTTCAGTAGATTTAAACATAAAAATAAAGAAGATAAAAAAATATTTTAATGCTTGGAGTACATTTTTGCCAACATTTTTGAAAACATTGCTTGGGGAACCGCAATATTTAACTGTGAGTCATTGCCATGCACTGCCGAGACACATTTCAGCTACCAAACAAAGCACTGTTCTCTCCAGAAGGTCAATGTAGCAGATCATAGACAGCCCCCATTGATCTTCACACTAGCACACCCCCTAACCTCAAGAAATAAACCAGGAAAAACAGCTGTTTTAAGAACTTCATGTGGTAAGCCTTCAGAGGAGGTGTGTGTGTGTGTGTGTGTGTGTGTGAGTGTCACTTTATATCTAAAATTAATGATTATAATACTAAGCAGTGCCATGCAAATGTTAAGGAGGAGCTGTGAGATCATAACTGTGCTATGCAACTTTTCACCTGTCGTTGTTTAACCAGTGGTTGGCTTTAGATCTTCTGCACATTACCACGTGGTGTATGCGTACCAGAGACCCATTGCTGTCCAAATGTACAACTTTTTTATTTCAAAATACATACAAAGAATATACTCACTGATAAACCAGACAGAATCCAAGCTGAAAGTCTGTTTATCATTGAGCACTAAACATGCGACCCTAAAGTGTTATAATATTAACATTTCAAAATAGATTCCCAAAGACAAGCCACACTGTGTTATTGCTTTCAATAATTAGTAAATAATTTTAAAAACTTTATTGCTCTGATTGTAATTAACAAATAAATGCATAAAAATCCCTGAAAAATCCCCCATAGTCCCGCAAAAAACAGAGGATGTACAAGAATATATATCTATTACTTTTTCACTGCTTTCACCCAAAAAAAACACAATTTATAAAACAATATTTTACCTTGGTAATGTAGATATCTTTACTACCTTACTAAAGAGTATAAAAGCAAGGGCCCATCTAGGTTGACAACTCGACGCCTTTGATGTATAAGTCTTGGTTCTTAGCCACCATGTAAATGGAGCACATTGATACTGGGATGGCTAATTTTTAATGCATTTGCAAGATATCATTTAATTGGCACTCATTTCTTATATATTCACTTTAAGCATAGCAGGCTGTCAAAAATAGTAAGAGTGCACAATAAAAGGCAATAGATATCAGTTTGACATGATCAATAAATAAGGTACTTTTTAATTTTTTTTTTCTGGCGCAGTAAAAACTGGTAGTGTACATGGTGCAATTTTTTATAAATGCTGGCTTGCTAAAAACAGAGTGTCTGGTACAGTGCAGACCAGTGAAAATATCTGGTACACGAGGTACAGATGTGAGCCGTGTGAAGTGAGTTGACTTTGCAGCTCAGGCACAAGGTGGAAGTCTGTCTTTCACACTGATGCCTTTCATGACTGTTTGTAGGAGTGTTTACTGTGGTAATAGCAAAATTAACTGAAGGAAAGCACATCCACGGTTTTTGCATTTTTCAAAGCGGTTCATTGTAGCATATTTGTGGCTGTTTCTCAGATAGCGAGTCTGACAAAAGTGAGCCACAGTGCCGGGAGAATGACTCGACTCACTGGTTTGGTTCCAGCTCTCCACTGAAGAGGACGAAACTCTGCCTCGCTCCCGCTCTGACCTCTTCTGCTTCTTTCCCTTTCATTGCTCTGCCATCTCCTTTCTCTCAGTTCTTCCATGTTCCCCTGGAGATGAACTGATCCCTTTTTTGGGAAAAGCCCGCCACTCCATGGGATTCAAACCCTCCCTTTTTCATTGTGTGTGCTTTTGGGGAGATTTCTCACAAACAACAACAATACAGCTCTTCACCACAAGCACAAAAAGATGCTCCTCTGCCGTAGTAGGAAAGAGTTGGGCCCCACAAATAGTCAAACACTCCATATACCCTAGTTCCCAACAATGTGAATTAAATGCTAAAGTAGACACGCCCTTTAAATAATGGAAACTGTATTTTTTTCAGACACCGCGTTTCACTTTTTAAGATGGTTTTGAATAAACTTTTATTTATTATTGTTAACTGTTGTGAAGCAGGGTAAGAAGCAGGGTACACCTTGGACTGGGTGCCAGTTCATTGCAGCAGGGTCGGCTTTAGGCCAATTGAACCTGTTTGACCCAGCGGAGCCCTGGACCCACGGGGAGCCCCTCATTTAGGGTCGCCACCTCCAGCTCTGAATAAAAAGGAGTGCCCTACACAAGAGATTGTGGGGGAGGGGGAGGGAGAGCAAAAAGTAAAATTATGCAAGCGAAAACAGAAGTTCATTGCTCTACCATCTGCCAACAAGAATAATGTAGTTTATAATTATTTTTAGTCATTGGTCACAAAAGCTCTTTACCTGTGTGCCACTTCTCACATACATTTGTAATTGACACAAAAAATCTTCTTCCCTTCTGCCGCTAACAGCCCGAACAATTTCTTCATGAGTATATTTTTAATGTCAGAATATAAGATAATAAATGTAGATGTTGTTTGGTTTTTAAACATAATATCACATATTTTTAAAACAATGTTTAGAACAGGAGGCTCCACCAAATGCTTCATATTGGGTCCCACAGTTGCTAAGGTTGGTCCTCACAGATCAGGTTTTGATCTACACATGAAAGCCTGACTAAAATGGGTTTTAATGTGCACACAGGCATTGTTTTTACTAAAAGTTCAGTGATGTTAATTAACTTTTCATACATGGCATAGTTTTTGTCAGTATAGTAAAATGTACACTTCCTAGGGAAGTGAGCAGAGTCGATAGAGCCACATGTCAAAAAGATCTAAACGGATTTATGCAAAGCAAAGTCCACACACATATGAGGAATCAATGGTTTCAACAAGTATATGGATAGCCCATAAAACATGATCCTTTATATTTTATTCTTCTGGGCCCTCCTTCTGAGAGGAGTGATCGTTGGTGTCTCAGATGTTGACAGAGTGAGCGTGTTTCTTGCACAGGGGTTTGTCCTTCTTAGTGAAAAATGTCTGGCCTTCCAGACTTGTGCAGCATACCTGGAATATAAACAGACAGAAGCATACAATGAGTACAGAATCCATTCTCTAGCAGGGATCACACCAGTTAGTACTGACCCACAGACCCACTCAAGCTTACGTACCGCACACACAAAGCAGGTGTCGTGCCAGGTGTACCCCAAGGCCTCCAGAAATTTGTCACCTGCCTCAATGGGGAATTCACAGCCATGGCAGCTGGTGCCAAAGAGCCTGTAGTAATCTGAGGGTTGGCAACACACAAAGCACAGACTCACATACTTCAGCCTGGTCTGAGCTGTTGCTCATGCACTTTGCTGCAAGTCCCTTTTCTCTTTTTCCCGTAATGTTCGCTGCTGGAGCGTGTCAGTGTCCGACACCACCAGACAGTGTCAGACCCTGATCAATGCTAGGACTCACTCATGGGTGTGTGTTCACAGCTGGGCATTTGGAGTGTGGAACGTGCTTTGTTCATGGAGCTTTGTGTGTAATGCAGAGTGTGTACAGCGGTGCTGACAGGTGGCTCACAGTAAGCCAAGTGCTGCTTTGTCCTCACCGCTCTCGCAGTATGGCTCTCCATCCTCCAGGTGGAAGGTATTGCTGTGGAGGGGCTGCTGGCAAGATGCACACAGGAAGCAGCACACATGCCAGGTTTGCTTCAGAGCGTTGATCACTTCCTGTGAGCATGTGTGGGAGAGTGAGACATAGGTGGATGGGCCTGTGGAAACACAAGCCTTGCTCTGTATGGAGCGCTGACTCAAGCTACACACACACACACACGCAGACACATGTGTAAGTATCCGACTGCCATAAATAGCTTCATGTAGGCACAGGATCCTGCTGCGAAGACACGGTAAACAATACATCATCACCTCACTATACCTCCAACCAACCTCCCTACACCTCCGCCCTTCCCGTGACCTATCCATCACCTCTTGAGGACATGCAGTGGTTCCTGGTCCCTGGGATGCAAGACACACTAGTCTTGCACAGCTCAGGTCAGAGAGCAAGTATCTGGGGAATGAGCACGAGGGCAACACGGAGAGAGGACAGCGTGTGTGAATGTGTGTAGGGGTTAAATAGTCAAAAGGAGTCAGATCATGGAATCTTCAACCATAAATTTTTCCTGAGACAGGTTTCTTTTTCATCTTTCCCAGATCCTTCCCTATTTGTTTGGAGTCTATTTCTCTTCATCATCTGGTCCTGAAGGCTACTGTTTCTCCTCTACCCCTCTCCCTCCTTTTCCTTGCCATTTCTGGAGTGCCCCATGAGATTGGTACTCACCCCTAGGATCTTGTGCTGGCAGCGGGCACAGGTGGGGGCTAAAAACTCCTCGTAGCAGTATTCGCAGTACACAGCCCCGTTTTCCTCCACAAAACCCAGGTCCACCAGTGAGGTGCTGCAGTGTGCACAGTTGAACTCCTCGGGGTGCCACGACTTTCCCATGGCAACAAGGAAGGGGCCCCTGCCAGACACATATACACACGAAACAGAGTGAGACGACTTTGGCTCATCACAAGTCCAGAAAGGGGGCTATGAAGGGGACATAGCTGAGGAAATACATGCAGTAGATTGAGAAACAGACTTCACAATGTCATTGGCAGCACAGATAGGAACACTGACAAAATACCTTATAGAGAGAAAAACTGCTGACAAATGTCTTTGCACAAAGCTTGAGCATCTGTGGACATTTGCAAGCCATGTGGTATATGGGTTAAAGGAAGTGTATGCATTTAGAATATAGCTGCCGGAATGTATGGATTGGTGGCTTGGTGCTGTAGGTTTGAGTGGATGTTTTTGTATGTAGATCTGTGTCGAGCCTAGGGCCATCACTCGCGCTGCACGTGCTTAGCACGGGCTGCTCCATCATGATGGCTGAAGAAGCGAGGGTTACAAATAGGATGATTAGCCTAAGTGGCGAAACAACAAGCCTGTATTGAGCACGAACAATAGTTATTCTAAACTCAGCCGCTGCTGACTCTCGCTGGCAACAGTGTGTATGCGCCACCTTATCCTCCGGGCTTGTGGTAATCCACACCAACACTGGATCCCTACTCACAGCAGAGGAGATACTCGACCCCAGTCTTAGCTACCATTTAATAATGGGCTGGAGACACACAAACCTCAGTCTTTGGTTCCATTCAACAACGGATTCACAACACCCGATCCCAGTCTTAACTGCTATCCAATAAAAAGGTGACAAGAACCAAACCCAACCAATCATAAGCGGGAAAACAAGCTGAAATATATTTATGTGGAGGAAAGCCCTTTGCTGACTCTCATGTCATGCTATCAACACCATCTCTCTCTGAGAATTAAAATATGAACTCTATACTGGTGGGCCATGATCAGTAGGTCCCCTTCCTTCAGTCAGTGAGAAAGGACTTTCCGTAGAGGCTATCTGCTGATGGGTGCACATAGCATGACCGCTGTTTCCATTTTGCTTTGAGATGCCACCCACTGAGAAATCATTAGCTTGGCTACTGCAGACACCTCACTTACAGCACCCTCCCTTGAGTTTCTCAAAATCAGAAAGCCTTAACCAAACACTATTTTATTATTTATACACTTTTATCTGACTTACAGAAAATAATATATCCATTTACAGTACTCAGCTGGGTATTTTAATTATGCAATGAAACAGCAGTTTACTACACTTACGGACTCCTTCGGTTATAATCATAGATTGCAATGTAGAAATACAAATTTTTTAAACAATATATGAATGCATGCATACATGCAATTACTTTTGACTCCCTTGTGACGTCATAATTTCCATCCTAGGCTTTAAACGTGTATTCTTTCAGTAGTCTGAAGTACGGATCCTTAACCATCTTGAGTTTGTTCATGATGTCGCAGATGATGTGAGAGTTCCTAAGATGCTGGGTTAAATGGACTCACCTGATGACCATGTTGCAGTGATTGCACATAGGTGTACGTGTGCCAGCAGGGACGTGCTCCGCTCGCTGCACCAGCGAGTCCTCATCTTTAGGGTGCGGTTGTGGTGCCGGGCGTGCGGGACCAGGTCCCTTTGCCATCACAGGGCCCTTCTGAGCACCAGGTTTAAGTTGTACACAGTCTAGAGAGAGCAGGTGAGAGAAATCCTTGGGACACAAGTCTTGAACTCCAAACATATGTTACATTGTCTTACCACATTGGGCTATTTGTGTGAGATTGTTATTTCATTCTTTCTGTAGCAGGTTTTTCAATGACAATTCTGAACACAGTCTTGTCATGGCTTGGCAAACCTAAACATACTTAAAGTGTAAATAAGCAATCATTTCCATATGTTGTGCTCTAGCTTTATATAAATAAAATATTTTTAATTTAAATAAAACCTAATGAGGGAGGAAAGCGAGTAGCACTGTTGCCTCACAGCGCCTGGGCTTTTTGAGTGTGAGTTTGAATCTGGCTCGGTCTGTGTGGAGTTTGTACGCTCTCCCTGTGTCTGCATGGGTTTCCTCCGGGTGCTCCGATTTCATCCCACTGTCAGATTAACTGTTCACAATAAAATAGTGTGTAAATGAATGTGTGTGGTCACCCTGTGATAGTCTAACAACCCATCTGGATGTAGTTTCATAGCCAAGCAGCCATTACTTTCAGGATAGGCTCTGGACTGCTGTGACACTTCTCAGGATAAGCAGTTACTGAAAATGGATGGATGGAAAAACTAATGATAATACTGTCTTAGATAATTAAACTCGAAATGCTATAATTACAGCTAATGTCCAATTGCGATAAGAATTCTACTTAACAGTAAGCGGATTGCTTGTCTGAGTACAGGTTGTGAATAGACTTGAAAATTATATTTAGGGTATACAGTACTGAAGCAATACCTTTTCTACTTTAATTACTGTTACTATAATCCTTAATACTGTGCCAGTAATACCATTGTAATTACCCTTATACTATTTCTGTTTTACACCATTTTGACATTCAACATGCTTACAGGGCTGTTGCTAGTGGCCTAAACTAACTATTTTATTTAAACGGGGGAAGCAACGTTCTTTCGGGGGCCTGGAATGCCTAGGTCCCCATTGTGTAGAAGTGAGCTGCCCTCTGACCAGTTGTGTTTCAAGGATTTGAAGTAAGAACAACCCCCGCCAAACACAACCTTATTATTCCTTGGAGAAACAATGTGCTCAGCAACTAGGCTGACACCTGGCTCAAAACACAAATACCAACAAAGGTCCAACAAGGTCAGAGGTCACAACCTCTGCAGGAAAGGGGTGCACATTCCTTGAGGAAGAGAAAAACAAAAACTGGAAGGCAGTCAACTCTGAGTGAGGTTAGAGGGCATGGGGGGTCTGTATAGGTGGAGGGTAGAGGCAGAAGGAGGGGGACTAACACTGGCCAAAACAACAGATCAGGAGGCACAGGGACTGTACAGCAACTTGTAAGGTTGGAATGAAGAGTGGCATCATTTTGGACCGTACGTAGGAGGTGGTTTGAGGATGTCAGGTTGCTACAGAAGAACATTCTGACAGTATCTCTAATCACTCACTATTAGGTATCTGCACAGTCTTGGATAGTGAGAGAGCTCATCTACCCCACTGGCCTGCTGGCCTGCTGACAATATTGCACGTACACAATGGAACTTTTGCCCCATCAAACAGCAGCTCCTTTCTCTCCTTTCCAGGTCCTGTTCTTTGCTTCTTTCCTTTATTGTAGGAACACACCTGTGGTGGACTCATTTTCCATGATATCCGGCAGATAACCCAGTTTCTCCATGAAGTGTCCTCTCCATTTCTTAGAGGATATCCCATGTGGCTGTTAAGAGCTGCATCAGCTGTCCTCTCATTAATACCTTCTTTTACACTATAACACAATCTGCGCTACAACAACGTGCTTCATTTTATGGGCTTAAAACATGAAACAAATGTTCACAGTTAAGTCTTCATCCAGCTGCCTGCCTGGGATGGGGTTTCATTCTCTCTTTCCGTTTTCTCCCTCAGTACTGTGACCTCAACGTGACACAACTCTTTCACCAGGCCCACTTCAGCTCTCCTTTGCTGCAGCTGGCTGCCAGGTGTTGATGCCGCTGGGTGTCACAGTAACTGCTGCTGTAGCCTGTTCAGGGATTCGAGCTTCTTAACCACAACCCCTCCTAGCGCTGGGTGTAAATAGGGGAATGTGGCATCCATTGTCCTGCACACACAAATAAACACCAGTGGCAGCAGTGCCCTCACAGCACCCACCTCATACCCTGATCCACAGAGCAGTTACTGGCTGGGGAAGAAGCAGAACAGAAGGAGAATGCAGGCTTCTCCAAAAACCCACTTACAGGACCACAGGTCAACTTTGGTAAACACTCGCTTCACAGGCATCCTGTGTCTGCAGTGTGTGGTGGGGGAGAGAAGGGTGCAAAGGGTGGGTTGTCAGGATTGTGAGGTGGGCCTTACATTCTAGTAGGGCTACTGTAACACTCCATTCCATGTCTGCACATGCAAAGCAGCTCTGCGAAACGCAACCCCAGCTGCTCCTCCTCGCGAAACCAAATGCAATTGCCAGGCAAAAACTGAAGTTTATTACTATGTCATTCACTGTCTCCTACACCTACAGGCATCTGCTCAAGTTCAGCTGATAAATGTCTTCAGGTCCTAGCGTAGCAGATGACAAAAACAGCACTTGTGCGGTAACTCATGCAGGTTCATAATGGAGCAAAATGTGTTACTAATGTACTGACGGTGATAGGCCACATCTTTCTATCAGCTGTGGATAAACTAATGAAGTGTGAAACCAGGAAGGCATCCGTGTTCTCAGGTTGCGTGACGAGTGCGCAGAATTTATTACATGCAAGCCTCATTGTGCTCAGGTCAAATTCCCAGGTGCTCATTCCTGGGCTGTTTTTAATGGATTTGAGTAGAACTCCAGGAGCTGCCGCAGGAACAGGCTGATCTCCACCGAAGAGCACTGACAGGCTATCCTGCTGCTCCAAACCTGCTGTGACTCCCCATGGTGTTGGCTGGCAGTCTTGGCACTTGATCAGGAGGGTTTTACTGACATATTTTCACAACATGCAGATTCAGGCTGCCCCCATCTGGTCCATCAGGAAAACTACAGCACCAGGGAACACAGGCCTCTCTCCGTGTGCCTTGAAAGCTACTAGGATTATGGAAACTGCTTGGTTTCTCAGAATAGGGATAGAAAAAGAGCCTTAACTAATCACTCATTTTCACAGCTTAACTGCCAGTATCAGTCTCCCACAGAAGAAAAGAACTCAAAGATACATGTTTTTAACCATGTATCAAAGTCAAAAGGTCTCAATAACATTGTCCAAGATGCTGAGAAACAGGGTTTGGCTGAGTTCATTTTGTCAATGTTGATGGAAACACTGATGTGACGCAGTGCTCTGACTGGCCCTGGGTTAATTATGGATGCTGAGCTGGTTTCATAAAGCAAATGAATTTCTAAGACTTTACAGATGCCTCATTAGAGAAACACAAACAAAAATATCAAGACAATTAGGCTGATCCAGCCAAGCAGTGGTTACATGGTCAACAGTGCCCACACAATGGCTACACAAGTTTGCAACGGTTCATAGAGATTAAACAGGCATCAAAGGAGGGCCTTTAAATGTCAGCCTGCAGCATATTGTGTTAGTCACCTGAACACAAGACAGCCTACGCTAATAGACAAAACAGCCTCTACAGTAGTGGACATAGAGAACAGACTGTCACAGCCTTATGCCTCACTGAGTATTGTCCTTGCTGTAGGATTTCGTTCTTTAGGATGCCCTGTTAAAGGATTCCATTATGTGTTTTATGGTTCCATTGAGCCAGTATTGACTCTTAGCATCCACAAAGACACAGAGGACCACCAGAATGTCTTGTCCTCTATTCTGGTTCCTACTAGAGGATTTCTTATTAATGGACACTCTACTAAAGGATGTCCTACTGCAAGACAGAGTGATTATTTCTAAATGTGTAGTCCACAATATGGTAACTTCTTTTCAAATATTTGTTGATTTTTTTTTTGGTTATCTATACCAAAATTATTCAATGATTCAGTGCTGTATTCTTTACCAAAGTTTCTCTTTAAAAAGTATACATGTTCATAAGATTTCTTAAACACTTCAGTATTCTGGGCCATAAGACAGCAAGATGTAATAGTAGTTGCAAGCAATTGCGATGTTGTGTGACAGTTTTGTTGGTGCACTTGAGGGCCGGTTCTGTCAGTAGTGCGACCGGTGCAGAGGCATAGGCAGTTGTTATGGAGAATATGGTAAGGGTTGTGGGAAGATGTTTACTGTTTGTATTCATCTCTGCATGCAGTGCCAGTTGTTGTTTCATGATGTTGTCTTGCAAGTGATAGATTGCATTATGGCACGCAAGACAAGAAGGGCACTTGGGTGGGGTTTTTGGTATGAGTTCAATTCTGTGAGATACATAAGGGAAGATATGTGATGAATTAACCCATTGCATCCATGTCTTTGGGTGCTATAACATTTGTGAGAACAATTAACACTTACAACAAGTTAATGTCTACATATTTTAACTAACTATAAGATCCTCATTTGCTTACTAGAATTCCTGGAAATCATTAAAAATTAATCTAGCCATCCATCCATTATCATTAACTGCTTATTCTGCAGAGGGTCACGGCAGTTTGGAGCCTATCCTGGAAGCAGACGGCCTTAGGCTATAAAAATTGATTTTTCTGACAAATTTCATCCATTTAATTTTTTAAGATATTACTATTGTTATTTTTTATTTATTATTAGTAAGTAAAACTCTGTCATATGTCAAATATGTTGTAAGTCAGGGAAAATCTATATTTGTATCTTGCACAAAAGCCTTACCGTAGCATGAATTTCTATGAGGTGCCCTACACGGTTTCCTAAAGAAATCTTTACAGTATGCTCAGCTCCATGACATATATAAGTATGTAAAAGTATGTGGACACCCCTTCTAGTTAATGTGGTTGCGTATTTCAGTAGCCCCCACAAAATCAAGCATTTGTGTATAAGTGCAACGGTGTTGAATCCAACTCATAGGTGACCACTGGTGTGGTTTCTAAAGGCATTCAGGACAGAAGTGGTTAAAATCAAGTCGACAGCCATGAGATCTTCTTCGACAAACATTTGCAGCAGAATGAGTTGCACTAAAGAGCTCAGTGACTTTCAGAGTGGCTCTGTCATAAGATGCCACCTTTGCAACAAATCAGTTTGTCAAATTTCTGCACTGCTAGACCTGCCCCGGTCAGTTCTGTTATTGTGAAATGGAAATGTCTATGAGCAATAACAGCTCTGCCAAGAGGCAGAAGATCACAGAGGCTCACAGAATGGGACCAACAACTGCTGAAGCATGTTGTGCATAAGAATCATCTGTCCTCAGTTGCACCAATTACTGCCGAGTTCCAAACTGTCTCTGGAAGCAATGTCAGCACCAGAACTGATGTTGCTCATGACCTGGATTTCTATGACCGCGCAGCTGCACATAAGCTCAAGATCACACGCAATGTTGCCATTGGACTCTGGAGCAGTGGAAACATGTTCTCTGAAGTGATGAATCACACGTCACCATCTGGCAATCTGACAGATGAATATGGGTTTGGCAGATGCCAGGAGATCACTACCTGTGCCAACTGTAAAGTCTGGAGGTGGAGGAATAGTGGTCTGGGGCTGTTTTTCATGGTTTGGGCTTCTTAATTCCACTGAAGGGAAATCTTAATGCAACGGCCTACAATGACATTCTAAAGAATTGTGTGCGTCCATCTTTGTGGCAACAGTTTGAGGAGGGAAGGCTGTTTTTGTTTTATCATGACAACGACCCTTTGCACAAAGCGAGGCCCATAAAAAATTATTTACTACGTCTGATGTGGAGCAGCTTGACTGGCCTGCACAGAAACCAGACCTGAACCTCACTGAACAGCTTTGGGATGAATTGAAATGCCAACTGTGAGCCAGGTCTCATCGCCCAACATCAGTTTCTGACCTTCTGATCTTGTGTCTGAATGGGAGCAAGTCCCTGCAGCCATGTTCCAATATCTAGTGAAAAGCCTTCCCAGAAGAGTGGAGGCTGTTATAGCATCAAAAGGGGAACAACTAATAGTTAATGTCCATGGTTTTGAAATTAAATGTTCAGCAAACACATATGGGTGTGGTGTTCATATGTCCACATACTTTTAGCTATGTCGTGTGTTACTTACCTCTACAGGGGCATTATTCATAAAAATCTTTTTTGTCACATACAGAATGAAATACAAAAACCCAGGGACTCACTGCACACAAGAGAAAACAGAATGAACATATCTATACCTCCAAAATTGCTAGTCTGCCTGACAGTGAAAGAGTTAGCATGTTGGGGTCCAGCAGCAGGGCTTTTGGTCATGATCTTGACAGGAGATGTAATCTGGGCACAGGAGACAGCTTCATCTACCACCTCACTGAAAATGAGTCACACAGAGAAGATGAAAATAGTCAGTTGTCATTCCACTTTGTAGAGAACATCAAGATTATGAGCACCTAGTGAAAATGAGAGTAAAGGAACATATATAGCATCAGACATCAAGCAAACAAGACACGTCACATCTTGGTAGTTGTATATCATTATGGCTATGCACTGTCAAAGCACCAATGCAAACAAAAACACAATAAAATAAGATAAACACCATACAGATCTATATCCACATAAACCCAGAATCTGTCTCAATCTCCTAAACTATTGCTGCTCCCTACACACACTTCCTTGTGAATTTGAACAGTTGTCATATAGTATGTCATTTCTTCTTCCTCCAGAAATATAAAGACAATACAAGGTCCACAGTTAAGCTTTCTAATTTAAGCTCTCTGACGTGGAGCTGTATGGCAGTGTGGCTATGCTAACTTGTTAGCAAGAGCGCTTCTAAATGTACAGACGCACATTTCCACATATGCACATCAGATATGTATTTGACACACTCATTTAGGAAAACATGGAGCCAGACACAAGCTTACGCTCTCCCCCGTCTGTCTCTCTGACAGTCCAAGGACTGAAGAGATCTTTTTCTGTAGGGAAGAATGCAAGAACCTTTATGTATGGAATCACTAACATGAGCCAGCTTTTCAGTATCTAAGGTTTTGGGTGGGCCAAGGTTTCAGACAGCTAGTTTTCCAAAATTGTCAGCTGTGCCAACTGTTCAGTGTCAGTCTCCCCCCCATCCCTATGACCGGCCCCTGGGGCAAGTCTGTTATGGCAACGGGAGTCGTGGTGATAAAACAGGCTTTGTGTAGGGCCCAGGGCTCATGTACCTGGCCTCGAACCAAGAGTACTGCTTCGGGCTGCTCGTGTTTGATAATCACACTGTCAAAACCTGCTTTTCTGTCAACGAACTTCCCCCAGCTACTACACACCCCTCCACACTGCCACAGAGAGAACAGTTAACTAAAGGTACAGACAGTATTGACAGAAGAGAAGTCATGGGGGTCATTAAGTCTAGCAACTGAGTGAGTGAAGTTGTGCTACAAAGGAAGGAAGGAACGCGGGAAAGAGAAACAGTTTATAAAAAAAATCTGGACAGACTGGTTGTGTTAAACATAAGTGTTAATAAAATATGTGTACAATATATACATAACATGTACAGTGTGATTATGTACATAGGAAGGCAATGGGAAGTGACCTAGGACAAAGCTGAGGTGGAATGTGCAACAACTTGGTGTGTTGAATCCCATAACGGTGTATGTGCTTTTTTAAAATATAAACAGCATATAACCAGCACAGATATAAAGGCTTTAATTCTCACCAGTTCACTACATATAAAAATGCACCGCTCATTACCAAGGGTTCCAGGTGTACAGGGAAATTCTAGAAAAAATAAGTGCCCCTCGGAAGCGGTCGGAAGGAAATAAATGCATGGGTGGGATATTCTACTGCCCTAAGCAGCTAAATGAGACAAATGTCCTTTTTTGCAGCCATTATTGTGTTACTCTGATTACTGTTGGTAGCTGCATCAGGTCAACGTGCCTGTGACGTGTGGCGGGACGGAGACATCCAGGCGGCGGCTTCACGAGTGTGGCATGGTGGGTCACAAGCGATGGGGCTGACAGGATCCAGACCGGACCCAATTGTCCGCTCATCATGATCAATTAGTGGGTGGTTTGTCAGGAAGCCCAACCAATCATCTCAATTAGAGGAGATGTGGATGGGATTAAGAGCCGTCCCTGGCCAGCGGCACCATGCGGCTGATCCAATAAGGCCGACGCTCTATCGCCACCCAGCCAGGTCCAGGTTCCAGATGTCCTGTTAAGGTTCTGGGAAGAAGGGCCTCCAAGAGGAAGTGCTCAATCAGGCGCTCCAGTAAAAAGACACTTTCTGGGGGAGCATTTCAGCTTTCATTTGCTGTCACGCACAGCAACGCAGAATGTCCAGTTTTAGACTGTTAGTCATTTAGACAGCTAGATATTTTTGGATGTCTAGAGTAAAAACCTAGTGCACATTGATTGCTTTTTCTGTTTTTCAACCCTCTGGTCAGATTCCAGTTCATGAACAATCACACGTGCTGTTGATAATTCAGAATAAATTTCCTCAGGTATGTACAGTAGAGGTGTTGCAATCCAGTCTAAGGGGCTTCACCTCCCTCTTGCCTTCACCAGAACAAAGACTTAACAAAAAAATGTCACAGGTGGAGAAAAAAACATTCCGAGTAGGGATGATGGTTTTTCAGCCATAAGTCATACATCAAACCAGTCTACAGGGCACAGTGAACCACACTTTGGTTTGGTTCTGGTTCCACAGTGGGAAATCGGAATAAACCAGGTTAAAAGCTGGATAAAACATCAATTTTATTGGCCAAACAGGCCAATGGAGCAGATTTATTTAAACTAAGCCAAGCTCAGAATCACCTGGTTCCCATCTGTCTTGGAAAATGACAGGTGCAACTGAACCCAAGTCTCACAAGTCAACTGTGAAAACCTTGAGGCTTGGGTTTAAGTTTGCCCCATAATGAAATAAGAGAGGAAGACACTGGGGACGTACCAACTGCTTTCCAATCTCCATCAGGGTGCACAGTCACAGCTGCCCCTGATCAAGGGAATGTCTCTTTCAAACCATGTTCAAAGACATATTGTGGAATGTGAGATTGGTTCTTGTGCCAAGTCATTGTAGCATGACGGCAGCTGGCACAGGATGCCATCTCTCAGACATAACACTGGTGTTGTCCAGACAGCACAGCTCAACAGCTGGCAGCTGCCATCAAAGCCAGCGCTAAGGGAGCCCAATAGTTTTGCCACCCTTGCTATAGTCTGACCCACTGATTCCTCTGCCCAGCACACGGCATTCACACAGAGACTACAAATATACTGTCACGGCAGCTCTCTGATACTTGGTCTGTTTTCACGACGGTGCAAAGCAAGCTAGCAACTGAGAGCGCTGCATGTAAGGGCACCCCAGCAATGCACTTAGTGCCAGTTTTGGGCTGTCTTGGATCACGAATGTTAAGCAATTCAAGGGTCCTGTTAGCAAAGGTAAAATACACAAAAGTCACTCTGGACCATTCTCTAAAGTGCAGAAATTTTCCATGTCAGCTTACTGAATTTAGAAGGAACAACACTGAAGATGGATGTGAATTCTATATTCACTCCAGTGCCAAAAATGATGCCGCTGCAGCTGAAGATCGCTTACTGTTGACTCTAAGTGTAATAAATCTGTCTGACCCCTTCATGTATCCCTTAAAGGAATTGCTGTAAAGTCAAGTTGAAAATAATAAACGCATCAAAACACACTAAGATTTTTTTTCCAAATCTTAGAGGCTGGTAAAATTCTTAGTATGTTTTGATCGACCCTCATAGATGGGGTGCCTGAACTGGTCCAAGAATCCAGCTGCTGTAGAAATGGAAGAGACAGCAATATCGGGGTGGAGAAATGAGGTGTTTGACAGGGGATGGAGAAGTGGTTAGGGCAATCACCTTCCGACGTGAAGGTCCTTGGTCCGAACCTAATTGATACAATGGCACCCATGATCATCAAAAGGAGTGATCGTTTCTGTGATCCAGATGTGTTGTTGTGATCCAGATTAATGTGTTTCCATTAATAAATGCAGCAAAATTACCCTGCTGTAAAAATGGATAAACTGCAAGCGGCTTAGTGCACATAGTTAACACTATAACCTGCTTTGTACAAAGGCGTCACCTAAACAATGGAAACTAATACTGAGCAGAAAGGAATCGATGTCAAGGGATTCTACCTACGACAACAGAACATGCCTCATTTATGTAAAAACATAAATTGGTATTTTGCTGCAAAGAGAACAGAAATCAATCCAGGGGCTCACTGGAATGTAAAACAGCATGCATTTAAAAAAATGTTATAATAATTCATATGCATGTCCTGTCTTGACTGTGTAACATGTTCTTTATTTGGAACAAATAGCTCATTATTGAGCACAAACATCTGCCTTAGTGAGGATAGGTCACACACAGGACTAAAGAGAGTTTGTTGATTTTTTTTTTTTTTTGCCTTGGCATTACAGATTTGCATATTTTATATGTCAATAAAACACACTGAGATTGAGACTGAGAATCATAGATGAGCCTGGGTTGCCACTGTGCCACATATTTTCTCTTAGCTTCGGGATCATTGAAACATTCCAGAAGCTGTCACATAGCTTTTCAAATTGTAATTGTTTTCTCATAAGACTCATGTAAAAGGCAAGCACACTGTCGATTTTGAAGGGTTCAACATGTTCTGTGTATTTCTTTGTGAGCGAAGACTACCTGGAGAGGGACCGTTTGCTCAGGAAGCCCAGCCATGACTGTCTGCACTGCTCTGGCTCTACTCTGAGACCCTATTGCCATCTCGTGGTAGAAAGGGAGAAATGAGGTAGAAGGGTCACCAAACTGACAGTTCTTGAAAAAAGAACCTCAGCAGAAGACATGAAGTAGGTCTCCATTGGGGTTTTTGGTGTTACACCAAGTAATATTCATTAATAAAAATATTGGTAAGATGTACAAGGGTCAGTCCTACAGCCAGGAGAGCAGAGATAGAGGGCTACAAAGACTGGCTGGGTAGAAATGTTCATCTGCATGTTCAAATCTCAGGAGGGACCATGCAGTTCTATCCTTGGCCAAAATATTTTGAAATTGCTTGACCAATTAAACACAAAAGAGACAATAATGGTTAAAAACCTTGTACTAAGTAATTATTACAGACCACACGAGCAATGTGACAGCACTAGGACTTATGGTAAATTCAAATAGGACATTACAACTGTGTAGGAATAATATAGAGACTCTCTGAATATTTTGTGGAGCAATTTCTATCCCGTCTGTGGGACATAGTGTTGCAGCAGTGGGTGAGGAGAAAATTCTCTTTAAAGATCTCTTGTAATGTGTATGTGCTATTAAAATTTTATTTGTGTCATGGTGTGGTGTTTTCCATGCTAATAGTTGTTAGAGTCGGGGGGGGGTTATATACATTTATTTGTATTATTCAGTTGTTCACCATCAGTATGACCTCTGTTGTATTTCATGACCTCACTTTGTTCATGTTGGTTGTGTTACAGTAGTTATCTCATGTTCTCTTCTGCATGGGACTTCTCAGGTCTTTTGTGTCAAGTTAAAGTGTAGCATGAAATAATAGCCTGGTGTGAGTTTCCCGAGTTGCCTGTTATGAGAGTATATTAACTTGAGAGACTGACAACTTGTCAAAATCACAGCATTAACCTAAATTAAACTTCACCACACTTTTCTGTCAGGTTTGACTGTGGGTGCAGAGACCACCAGACACAGTACAGTGAGGATGATGTCGATAGTTGGAGATGCTGTGTTGTTTTGTTCAGGCATTGCTTTGCTTCAGTCTGGATAAAATATAGCAGATGCACCTCAGAACAATCTGAATGACACCCATTATAAAGTTTACAGCTCAGTGAAATTGTTCACATATTCAACTGTGTCAAATTTGCCTGGCTTTAGCAATTTATTCAAATGTCACTGTGTTGAAGTACATGTTGTCTATACACATTGGATGTTTACCCAGTGATACCTCTCTGACTGCCCGCAGAGCACCTGAGGTAGACTTACATGGAGCGGTAACAACGGAGGGCAGACATACGGCCAAAATAACAGTGGAACATAGTACCCCATGCTGTGTTCCCCTCCTTTTGCCTTACTGTTTAGCAATGTTTTAGTGACTGTACAATAGCATCCATTTATTCATTCATCCATCCATCCATTGTCCATTAACTGCTTTATCCTGATCAGGGTCATGGTGGTCAAAATCAATGGGTATCAGGCTATGAAACTACCCCTGCGTGGAGTGCCAGTCCATCTCAGGATGGCAGAATAACTGTATTTTACATTTTTGATTTTACATATTTGGTGTTTAAAAACACTTAAGACATCTCCCTTTTGTATAGTCCTAGGAATGACAAAAGACATTTGCAACAAGCAACAGCTGGCCACCATAAGTGCACAAATACTAGTGAAAGTTGGTGATGCTAGGCATATTAATTCATTCACCTCGCATCTTTCTCCAAAGCAACTTACAATGCTAGGTTTGTACAGCAAGCCACTTACAATAAGATACCTATTTTCATACAGCTGAGTAATTTCTACTGGAGAAACTTAAGGTAAGTAGCAGGATCTTTTGACTGCAAAGCAACAGCTTTAAATGCTATGCCATCTGCAGCCCAGTTCAAATCTGTTAGCAGCCAAAGTGCACAGCAGGAGGTAGAACCGAACAGATCAGCATTTTTCACATGAAAACATTTGTTTGTGGCCTATTCGGTCAGATGGCATTAAAAATGTGGTGGACGTGGTGTCCTGAATCAGATCAGCAGTTCACTGGACCTCACAATCTCCAGGAGCAGGTGGTGCTGAGTACAGAGAACCAAAGAACGGGTGTAAGGTCAGAATGTAAGCAAGTGTGATGCTGCTTGACCTGACTAACATCTTTCTGAAGAATCAGTGGCTGAGGAGGAAATAGACAGACAGAAGCAAGAATGAGCAGCAGGAAAAAAGAGGAAACAGAGGGTGAGAACACTGAAGAACTCTTTATTGAAATGACTACATTACATGTTAGCTGAACTTTGCTGAAATTCAGTAAACAAAGAAGCAAAAACGTGCAGCTTTTGGCACACCAAACACAGACTGTGGGTTGAAGTATATCAGTGAATACACAAACTCCAGCTTTTTTGCCATCATGTCACAGCATCCTGCCAAAGCCCCACCCTCCATAGCACAAAACCCTACTCATAACAACAATTGGCCTGACTGACGCCTCATGACTCTTGTATCCATTTATAACACATAAAAAGAGGTGTTGGAATTGCTGGGGCACATATAATTCATAAATCTCAAGTGTGGACCTTACTTCATATCTGCTGCCCAGCACCATCAACAGATCATATATTCTGAGCACAATAACCTATTCGACGATTCAACACTGCCACCAACTACTGTTGCTCTCACTGCCTTCAACACATTAGAGTCTCCAGACACCAGTCCTGGTGTGTGGAAAGCACTGGGAAACACGTCGCACGTCCCTGGGCTGTAATTCACCTTCATAACCATGGTAGTGCTGTGAGACAGACTCTTTTTAGGGTCTGGAGCATCATATTCACTGGGCTTTAAAGTGCATTGCATTGCATTTACAAGGTGTACCGTGATTTTGGGAGGAAACATTTCAAATAAAACATATATTGGTAATTCATATTTCAGAATGCTCTGATATAGCTTTATGACAGTTCTACTTGGAATTACTAAATCGATCGCCATCCTAGACGTTTCAACAAGTACATTTTTGACTAACTCGTTCACAATCACACGGAAAAGGCAGGAGGCGTTTACCGATAGCTTGCGGTGTACCTGGAAAGGTTATACAAAAGTGCAGTGCAGCTCAAAACCATATTTACCTTGTTGGTGTACTGCATGCTTTCGTGCCTTCTCTGTTCCAGCTTGGTCTATTTCAACTAAATAGTTATAGTCTTTTTGTCCTCCTAGTGTAAACAGCTTGATCGCAGTATGTTTTAGCTGACGGAACGCATACATGACAGAAATTTTTTTGTCATTTTTAACATGCCCAGAGTTGTGCAAGTGGGCTAACCCAAGAATCTTATAGTTCACTAAGATTTCACTTTGTTCTGCCAGGTTGCTTTAGTCGGTTTCTTTTGGCACCTTTGTGAAAATGTGCAAGCAGATGTAATGTGGAAAACAAAGTATGACTCATCTAAACTGTGTCTTACATTACCAGAAATACGGTAGGCAACATTAAAAACACACAACTGCTCTGCTGCATCAGTGTTACAAACAAGAAAGGAGGGAGAAAGGGGTGTAAAGGGAGACAGGACAAAGGGGAGAGGATGACTGCGGAAGACTGCGGTTCAGTCTCTGTAACACGGTTAATGGGGCACTAATGGACGTTGAGCACACGCGCCGACACGTCATGGTGCCAGTCCCGCAACTTGGTGTATTTGGGTCCGATGATCTGGGTGTTTATCTTAGGCACCCTGGTGCCCAGCAAGGGGATGGGCAGCACCAAGGAAGGACAGGAAGAAGAATGGAAAGGGAAAGGGAGAAAAATGAAAAAGGTGAAACTACTTAATCAGATCCTTGAAAATAAGGCAAAAATAGGCCACAAACCAGCATGAATCTTCGCAGATGTCAAACTGCTTTTATGGGAATATTTTACACACAGTGAACATGGCTCATGAAAATTAGTGAGGTCTGTCAATGTTCTTCATACAGCATATGCTTTCATAAATAAACAAGCATCGGGGAGAAGCTTGACTGCAAAACCACCTACTGGCAGGCACTTGTGGAGAAACTAGAAGAAAGGCTACTAGAAACTGTCCACCCCATTGCACCACAGCACTGTATCCCTCACTGTCAGTGTGACAGAGTCTTCCCCCGGGACTCATGCGGACTGGGTTAAGTGAAATTCGCATGACAGTCTCTAGTTGGCCATTTTACCACCCACAGGACTTTGCAAACAAAGCCGTCAGCATTGCCTAAGCTGCTGCTGCAGTTTTCTTGGTTACCACTTTGCGCTCTGTGTCTCTGCAAAATGATTTCAAATCGGTTTCTGTTGCAGTCGCTTCAGTCTATTTGGAACTAAGCGCTACATTCACTTTATTAGGAGTACATGACTTACTTTGTGGTCTTTGCTGCTTCAGTCTGCTGCACTTGCTCTGGAAAAAAAAGCAACATTTACGTTATATAATTTTGGACAAATACAACTCTAGTTATGAGTGCTAGAAGACAAATTATAATGTAACTGAAAATAACTGAGTGTGCAGTTAAGATTGTATCACTGAAACAGTGAGGTTCTTGTGGTTATTTAGGAGGACTGTGAAGGGCAGGATGCAGAAGCATGTGACAGGAGCAGCCACGCATGTGACTGGTGGGCAGGCCATGACTGGCAGGACTCACCATTCTCGGTGCCAGTGATCTGGGCCAGGATGCGGAAGGAGCGGGACTGCGAGGTGCCCGTGCGAGGCCGCCAGTCCTCCGTGTCCTGCATCAGGCGCTTCTTGCTGGCCTTGCTGTGTGATGGGACGTGGTAAAACTCAATGTCTGTCTCTACAACATGCTTCCGGGGCACACTGTGGGGCCAGAAGAACTCAGTATTACAATAAATGCTATAAAGACGTGCCTTACACCATACATTTCATACTTCACAGTGTAAGACACAAGATGAATTAGGCTGCCATGGTTGTTTTTCTGAAATAAACATTATCATAAAGTATAACAGTAACTAATACCCAACAAAACACCCACTGCAGCTCAATACTTCAAAAGAAATTTATTATAAAGTAATTGTTCCTGATTTTTTAAAAAAATGATCTCATTAAAGATGATTTTTGTAGCCGTATGCAGTTCATGTCATGCTTTCCTCTATTTAGCAGCTTCTGCTACAATTCACTTTCACCTGAGCACCACAGTGGAAAAATGACTAAAACAGTGTATATTTAGAAGGTGTTTTATTTTTTACCTTACAGGTAGAGTTTTTCTGGATGCCAGAAGCAAAAGGAAAAGAGAATAGAGGCACAGTTAAAATGCAAGAAACAAAGTCAGAGGCATCAAAGGAAAAGATGGATCAAAACTTAGACTGAATATGTTAGTTTGTACTGATGTATCATGCATTTAAAGTCCATTATTTCGACCTCTAAATCTACAACCCATCATGGTTGTACTCACTTCAGAATGGTTTGAGGTCCACTGGATAATATAGAAATGAAACAAAAAAACAATTTTTAGTTCCACTTGTAAAAGACGAGAACAATATATCGTTAACCGAACACTGCAAATTTCATACCACCGTGAAAATAAGCAGCAAAAATGTTTCACTATGAGGTGAAGCTCTTCTTCATCCAAAGTAGTACATGCAAGGAAAAGCCAAGCCTGTAAAACCTGATGCTCGAACTGTGTTATGTTGCATTTACTGGTGTTCTCACTACAAATGGAGTTAATAACATAAAGACAACCTTGCTGACCTTTCAATATCACGCCCGAAATATTCCATACTCCACCATTAGATGGCGCCATATGTTTAGCAGCTTTCTAACTCCACAAACTGAAAACTTAAGGACACAGTCTTGTGGGACTGTGGAAAAGGTTTTTTTTTTTTTTTCAGAAAATAGCGGTGACTTTCTTGCCATTTTTGCAATAGCAATGGAAAGGCTGAAAGATGTCGGTGAGTGAGCTGAGCCCGTCTCTCCAAGGAGCAGCTACTGGATGCTGCTTTTGACCCGTACCAGCCAACCAGTAGCCATGAAGTGCCACATTACTGATGACACGATCCAGCACAGGGTACCTGGATACTGATGGCTATGGGTAATTCAGCTTGGACCACAGTTCTTGGATGTCATTCAAGTGCCAAAAACTTCTTTGTGGAGCTAAAATTCAGGAAAGATGTGATCGTGACCACATCTTTCCTGAGTCCATCACACCACCCCAGAAGTGTTATAAAAACCACTACAGTGTTATAACAGTCCTAAAGCATGCATGATGACAGAGAACATCAGACACTTTTCATGTCACACGCAAACACACAATCTTCTCACTCGTGGGTGAAGGACACTGACTTTGTTACTGGAAACTCCTGCAGAAGGAGAAGAGAGAGGGATGACGGTGACAGCCAGGGACATAAGTATGGGGAGAAGAATGCTGGCAGGTCAGCAACCATTGAGAACAAAAGAATTCTCAGGGACAACCAAACTGCAATGAAATGCCAAATACCAGCAGCATGCACATGCAGGTCAATACCAAGGCTACAGGTGTTACCACCACTGAGGGATAGTAGAGAGCATTGTGGTGCAATAGTTACGGAATCATCAAAAGGTTGGAGGTTTAATTCCAATTGAAAGGTCACTGAACCTTGAGCAAAGCCGTTAACCTCAGTTGGTTCATTGTGGTATTCCTAAGCAAATTTGATAACCTCAGTTGCTGAAATATATGTACCGCTATAAACAACACAAATTTGCACTACAGTGTAAATTGCATCCACTAAACAAATATCAAAAAATAACACTGATAACATCCAAATGGATGCCACTGTTTGTATAAAGAGAATGCAATAATCTACAGTAGATGAAGCAGATGTTGTATCAAATCTGTTTCATTAAGCATCAGTGTGTTTCTTTTACTCCTCAGCGGAAGGTGAATCAATGTAAATCATTATCTGTGTCAGTTATCCTTCCCGTGTGTCACATGTGTCACACTGAGCAGAAGAGATCCAGCAAAGACAGCAAGACTGGTGCTGACTGAACGCAAATCCCTCTCGCTGCCCTAGTCACAGATTAAAAATTGCAAGAAATGAAAGGAAGACAAAATAAGTCCCACAGACTCTACAGGGCTGTATAATATAAACTCTGAGAGTCCCTGGCTCAGGCTCACAGCAATATCTGTGACGGGATGCCTTCCTGTCCTGTTACACAAGACATAACAGCAGTAGAGAACCATCATTTTGAAGCACATACACAGATCAGCGATGGAAAGGCCATTAAAAGAAGCTCAGTGATCACACATGCCCTGGTGTCTGGAATTAGCACAGAAGCAAACCATTTTCCTTCTCAAGAGCTGATCAAGGCCCGAACTGATCAGTGAGGGATCTACAAGAGCAAATGAAGGCAGCAGGGGATGTGGGTTTCCCAGTCTAAATCATCATGCTGACATTTTGAGGT
Source organism: Arapaima gigas (assembly GCA_900497675.1). Lineage (NCBI taxonomy): Eukaryota > Metazoa > Chordata > Actinopteri > Osteoglossiformes > Osteoglossidae > Arapaima > Arapaima gigas. The sequence goes on along the minus strand of UFQX01000063.1, from coordinate 148,025 downwards.
GTGATGCCAGTTCTTGTTAAAAATGTAAAATTGAATGAAACACTATTTGTATAAGTGGTATGAGATATCAGATATTCCTGGTGCACGTATGTGTGTGCATATGTTTGTATGTAAGCCTGTGTGTACTCACGGATCTACATGTGCTAATGCATAAGAGTGAATTTCACAGTTCATTTCTGCATTCCGACAGCTGCAAAGGATTAGAGCAACAATAGCAGGATATGGGAGTTATACAAATCCAAGGTTGACAGGAGGACAAAATGCAGAAGAGACCATCAAACTGCTACCAGGAGGAATTGGGCGGCTGGAGAAGAGCTCCTCCAACCTGGAGGCCTACGCCCTTTCTTCTGAAGCTGCATCACATGACACTGAGCTGCGTCCATTTTCAAACTCAGGAAAGGATCTTCGTTGTAGGGAGTGGGGTTGTAATCCCAAAAGCAGAAGACCACTGTTTAGAGGACCGCTGCACAGATCTCATGACAACTATCTGAGCTGTTCCCACCTCCCATATCAACAGCTCTCTCTTCTGATTCTGTGGTTGCAAAAGCTGGCCAGTATTCCTGTCCAAACAACTACAAGACATCCTACAATGAGACCTGAAGCCTGAGAATGCAGATGCCACGTGCAATGTTGCCATTTAGCTCTGCACTTGTACCTTGCAAATTTACACTGTTTTTCTGATGTTTTTTGACTACTTTCGGATAACACCCATGTCAGGACTTCTCCAGTTGGATAGTGAGCCAGGTATTAATATATACTGCTTGTTAAATTTGGACAACCAGGAGCTCTGGGAGGTGTATAATGAAAATTATTATTGCCCAGCAGGTTCCAAGGTATGGGATGACCACAAGAAATCCAACCCATCCAGCAGGAGGATGAGAATAAAAAACAAGATATCTAGCACAGGTTCCTCTGGGTCTCAGTCGAACTGTTCCTCTTGAGAAGGATCCATTGCAAATACTGACAGATATTAATACCTACAGACAGGCAGTAATACTTAAAACAAGTAGATAGAGTAGTTTCACCAGAGCATATGTGTGGAGCATTCTGGTGTCCCTTCGTGTGTTGCCACCCATTCTGTGTACAGACATCCTCAACTTAATCCTGTGTTCCAGAGGAATCTTTTGGTCCAGCAACAGCTGGGGTAGAAACAGGCTCTCATGCAACAAACATGTGGGACACAGAAGGAAGGGGTGCAGCCAGGTTTAAAACATCTGTTTAAAACATCAGCGCATCTCTGTTTCTCTCCGAACCACCCTCAGACAGAACCGTGCATTTGGGAAAGGCTATTAGCACTTACTAGCAGAGGTTTCCTCATCACCTTAAGCTCAAAATTCAAGGGCTCTCACACTCTAGTACAGATATTAAAGTTTTTTTTTTAAAGATGCATGTACTGTTACACAAATGCAAATGAATTAAAATATGTACTTTGATGAAGGTTGCAATGCTGTCCTGCACTGACCTACCTGTGTCAATGCATCGTAAAAAAGTGAAGCAGAAGGGAACAGGGTCACAGTGGAATAGGGTGACTGACACCTACCCATTATGGTTCATGACTCCACCCTGGCTCTCCAGCAGGCCACGCCTCTGGCCCATAGCAACCTCACAGGCATTCTCATTGGAGTAGAGGTTGATGGGAGTGTTGTAGACAGAGGGATGTGGTGGGACAGGAGCGGAGGAAGACGTTGAATTTCTAGCAGGGGAGGTAGGAGCAGGGTAGTGCACGTGGCCCAGGGAGGGCTTGACATTGGCTGTGGGGGGAGCATGTGAGGGAGCGGAGACTGACCCGCCCCAGTTGTAGGGCAGATGTGGAGGAGAACTCTGGGCAGAAGAGGTAGGGGTGAAGGCAGAAGAGGCTGATGGGATGGTGGTCACCACGGCACTGTTACTATTGCTGCCCCCAAAGGGCTGAGTTGTTTTATTGTAGGTGGCACTGGGGGCAGAGCTGGTGAATGCAGAATCGGCTGGATGTGGGTGAGCAATGGGCACAGGTTTTACAAGTTCCAGGGACTTGTCCTACATAGGGGAACAAATACATGCAGGAACCTCACACACCACACCATACCACACCACAAACATGCATAGCTGGTGCTTCCAACTGGACAGTAACAAATCATATGTTCAACTGTCAGCATGGCTACATGTGGTGTTATGTCTGCAGAGCTACAGTTACAGTTATTGCAATGTAACGCAAAATGTCTGTTTACAATTTGGCCTGAAAAGACAGAGGGAAGCATCAGCATTTGGTGAGGGTTATCATAATTGGATGAGGAGAACAATATGGAATTTTCTGCTGTCTTAGTATTCAACAGTTCCACTGACATGTACACACACAAGCCACCAGTGACAAAGCTGTGGTTAAAACCGCACAAACACATTAAGTGTAGCTCCATGTAGCTGTGCATGTTCCCTCCAACAATCTGATGACATATAGTAACTAATGGATGCTGAACATATTTCAATGATTACTTAATCGACATTGGCTTTCTGGTTGTATCTAATCCTTAGTGATAAATGTACTTAAATGTACTTACTGTAACAAGAGAACACCCACATACCTTGGCAACACTGGTAGTATTTGGAATACTGGGGGCTCTGAAAAACAAGAATAAAAAGAAACACTTCTAAGAAACCATATATGCAAGCGTACATCTGCTTAGGTCTTCATCCCCCCATTAAACACCTGATAGCCAAGCCAGACAGTTGGCTGTTGGTGCCACTTTGAGAAGTTGCTGGAGACCAGATCCTGATGGGAGGTGTATAAAAGGCCTTTGGCTGAAGACGTCAGGTATTCTACTGGGTGATTTTTGGGTTTAGAAACACGGGGAAGATGCAACCACGGCTGTGTGAACATGGCTGAAGGAGTCAAGATTAAGAGCGAATATTTACTTATTTGTGGAGTTCCTGTTCTATTGCCAGTGCTCTTGATATGTAAACATTATAACTCACTGCACCAGCCTTGTCAATTTAGATTAGCAACTCTCTTCAGAGATGAAGTTAAGACAAAGACATGATTTGAACTGATAGGACCAAAGGAAACATGCTGTGTAGATCAATACTGGTTGCAGCTACTGAACCATTTCCCTTAGTTCTCTTAAATGTGGATCCCCAGAGAGACTGTAGCTTCCCACTGTGGTGTTTCAATGTGGACAATCGTGTCACTTAGGTTAAGAATTTCAGAACATTCCATCACTTTTAAACGATGTATGAAGCTCCTTTCCAGAAATAATTCACAAAATTTCTGCTAGGCTTTGACCATGCCCTTCTGAGAAATATGCTCTCCAGTTCCTCCAGGTACTATGGGTGCAGTTTTATATGCAGTTATATAATGGGGCAACGGCACGTCTACAGTTGTTGCCAGAAGTTTGAATAAACTAATGAGGAACACTGGCTTAGTGTTAAGAGTTATGTTGGACTTTCTGGAGGAAGTAGTACAGAGTAGGGCTCTGAACAAACTCCTAGGCATCCTGGTTCACCCCAAGCCTCTAAAGAAATTATTGTTGAACTTGTAAAAGTGCAATTTAGGTTTTTGAAGTGACAACAAATAAAATCAACCAGGCTTTTTCCTCAGTGTGCTTGTTTTTGTTTTCACTAAAAGGTACACAGACTGGGTCGGACCAACATAAAGAGGTACTTTTGCTGTCAAAGGCCTGGACTATTGTACCTGTATTAAATGCATTCTGGCCAGAAGTTGGAATTATGTTACATATATGCTATATATGAAAAATGTGACAAATGTGCCCTGCATGCTAAATACATCTGCAACACCTCTGAGCTGAAGAACAAGCTGTTACAGTGCAACATGGTTACATTACATGTAGAATAGGAATTAGCAAATGTATAGCATCCATTAAACAATTTGTAACACCATAGAATGGATTTCCATCACACAAGACTTTGCTAACTGGGATGGCACTGGATATGGCTCCACTTTACACAAACTGTCAGAGTTGAATTAAAATGCTCTCTTGGCTTGAATAAAGCATACAATAAACCCAAATGATGGTGTGCAGGTTTCAGTCCAGTCAACTAAGTGTTGGGTTGCACTGCTCACAGAAATGGCTCAACTCAGGGGATGTGAGACCAGCATTACTGAGCACGTAAATAAAGCAGCGATACCCTCACAGAAACACCCTTCTAGTCCTTTCCTGGCTCTTTTCCAGGGTCCCCCTGATGACGTGGGCTCACCACTCACCACCCCATAAATCTAGAGTCCCACTGTGCAATCTGGGATGAACCACCGATGCCATGTTATTACCCTGACATAAAGTGTTGGACCAATGGGTATTTTAAGAACTTTATTAACACCTGTGAAGCAGAAATAACCAAGTATCCCTCTCCCCCTACCATGCATGCATACATACACACAAACAAGAAAACATTATTTTATACTTCATATTGGAGCATAAAGGGTCCGCTCAGTGTGATCACACGACAGTATAACTGCAGCTGTTAGACTTCTTTGAAAAATGAACTGCCAAGTATGACACATAACAGTTGGAGGGAAGTTTGTGAAAAAGATTAGGATAATCTGAGGCAGCCAGTTGTCTTCCCTCAACATTCTGTACATGGACAATAGACTGGGGCTCCTCCATACAGGCACTTGGTGCTAGGCTGAATACTTGTTACCTTCTTCTGAAATGCTACATGGTAGGAATATTGATCGAGCTGGAAGCAAACCTCCCAATTATGGAAACTTTCTTAATCCACACAATTTTGCATCATCAGAACTCTTTCCATTAGCAATCTGGCATTTCATGACCAAACTAGAAAACAACACTGCTATAATCATCCTCCTCCCAAATCAGACTCAACTGCACATCAGAAATGCAGAACACTGTTCCAAGCAAAGTAGTTACCTTATTTTTTTTACTTTAGTTTATTATAGCTGTTCTGCCCCTAAACTATTGCATGGGCACACTGCTGCTCCTGTGAAAGTTGACAGTCTAGACGCAGTCTCATTTTTTCTCATTAATCATGGTCCTCAGCTCCCACTCCATTCCCAAAATGTCCCAGGGGATGTTCCACAGGAACTCCACAGCTCTTTAAGCATAACTGTGACCAGGGAAGCATTCCACGTTCATCTCCTTTCCTTATTAGGGAAGGGCAAACAATTTGCTAATCTCACTGCTTGACTCGCACAAAAAGGAAGTAGACTAATACAGAACCTCATGAATGGCCATCAGGATGCTGCACAAGGGCTCGACTGGGATGATTGCTCCCACATGTCCCCAGGAGAGCCTGGCCTTTCCTATTACACTACCCCCAAATCCCTGTCTTACATGCCGGTGTGACTTTCCAGTGGGAAAGACTTACTCACAAATAGGTTGTTTCGATGCTATTTTTAAGACCAAAGCATGAGGTTATCTCAGCATGCTTGAAATACTTCTCTCTGTCCCCTCAACCCCGCCCCAGGGAATGCAGTGGGGCCAGGGTGTACACAGTAGCCATCAAACCAACAAGGACTGGAAAGACAGGAAAGCACAGGCCTGAAAAAAACAAGCATTGAGGTGTTGTTTCTCAACGAGTGTTGAGAGAGGTTTTAAAGAAAGAGGACTTGAATATGGGTTGGTGGTTGGCTCTTGGGCACAAGAGCAGTCCAGAGGGTGACCCAGTGAAAATGTCCTTCCATGTACGACATTTTTGCAGGCCTTTGTAGTAACATAAAACATTAGCTTTTGACCCACTACTTAAATTCATAGTCATGTCTGAATGGGAAGCCTTTTGTCCAAATAACTGATCTGTTTTCTTCCAGTGCATCAATGATCCTGTTCTGAACTTCCTGATCTGCTGTTCCTGGAATTAATTGCTTCCTTTGTTATTCAAATGAGTTTGTTACATTAAAAAGATGACACAGCTTTGCTTAAAGCTCTTGTCATGGGTCCTGTTTTTATTCTGGGATTTGCAAAGAAGAAACAGCACAGACAATGCTACCAGAGGCCATAACAATAAAGCCATGTTTTTTTTCTCTTTCAGAAAAGGCATTATTAGCATTGTCACAGAGCAACTCTGACCTGAAGCGCAGCTGCCAGCTGCCATGTGCTGGCAAAGCTGAAACATCAGGGGCAGGACCTCCTCCCGTTTTCCTGTGGCTCTTTTCCATTTTCTCCGTGGCTTTAAGTATTCACTATCCTGTTCCATCAAAGAGAGGTACGGGCTTAGTGACGTTTCTTCAGTACTGATGACTTGTGCCCCTGCTCTTACCGCACAGACATAAGTGACCTCATGAACACAAGCCACTGACATGTCACTGAAAAATGTCCTCATTCTTCCAAGTCAGATGGATTTGGAACCTACGTCTTTAAGTTTGAAGTGCTTGATTTATACAACTTTTCTACAAAATGTGTTTATGTTTGCACGACAGCATCGTTCTGATCATAAGAGAACAGGATAGAAGAGGATAGAAATGTCATTAAAGTAGTGGGAAGACAACAGGGCCCAAGAAAAAAATCTTCTTGAAAGATAAAAAAAGATCTCAGAAGACATGCACCAAAAACAAAATCAGTCATTGTCATAATATGTTCTGCATTTAAAACTCCAGGAAAGCCCAAAGCAAGCACATATTACATCCAGGTGAAAGTGGATGGTTCCAGTCCCCACCTGTTCCCATGCAGCCAGCAGCATTTATCATATCTAACACTCAGGCAATACTCTGTGAGCACACTTGCCTGGAGCAACATAGTGGAAAGCAATAAATTCTGACAAAAGTGCAGCAAATGTCTCCAATAAAACACAACCTGGCACAAGTAGCACCACACCTGTACTTTTACACACACCGTTGGGTTTCTCCTTTCCCTATAAAACATTCCATTCCATTAGCGATGCAAACCAGTGAGATTCTCATGGCTTAATGTGCTAACAATGTGTCTTGATAACAGAGGTCTTGGAACCTGAAGGGTTTGTTGCAAGACTCGACTCCCTGCTCGCAATTTTTACAGTGTGTGCACATGGTTTGCAGTACTGTGCTTTGAGATGAAACATCCAAATGGGATTAATAGTTTATGTTCAAAAAGATAATACATTCACAGTGAGCCAGTTAAAGTGAAAGTCTCTGACATGCTGGGAACCCAGGATTCTACAGGAGTTATATCGCACTAATAAAGTATCTTGTCACTCTGCTTTTACTCTGGGATTTCTCTAATATCCTGTTAAGCAAGCAGCTAACAGATTCCGTTGACACGTTTCTCTAACACACTGTTGTACAGTCTTTACTCTGAGAGAACCAGCTCTTGGATACTTAGCAGTGTAATGAAAAGCCCACATTCTCTTTCACAAAACATTGTATAAATCCTTCAAAGCGGCTCCCATTTTTTTACTGAAAAATGATTGTCAAAAACAAATTTATACTGGAGGAGTGCACACTACCCATGTGCAGTACAGTAGGTCTTAAAGTAAAGTCATTACTGAGTGTTGGAGTTAAGGTCTCGTGATTAACTGAAGGGAGAAAAACTTTCTGGCATCTGAATCTATGATGTTATAGCATAGTTTAACATTCTGTTTTATGCAAACCAGAAGCAGTTTCAGGATTGTGCACCATCTGTGACTAACACTATGACTATGGTTTAACCATAGCTTTTATTAATGTAGAGCTTTTCTCAGTATCTCTGTATATAGAATCTCTGTATATAGAGTGCAGTTCATCTTAAAGTTAGAGTAAACACACAGCAAAATGTGAACACTCCGGCACACTCAAATGCAGTATGGATAAGCTACAGTGGACTGTAAACCCCTCTTCAGTTCTGTATGATCTGTATTTCCCAGATGACTAAGCTTCAGAAACAGCACAGTTGAACTGTTGCTGTGGGCCATTCACCAAAGAGCTTGTGAATAGTGTCTTCCACACTACGGTGGGTATGTGACAATAGAAACAACCCTACCTTGGCTCAGAGCTTCCACCTTCTGGGAGACATTTCTAGAATATGTAGCCATCCACTAACAACTGCACTCTAACATCCCCCAACTAATACCACATCTAGACTCATCAGGGTCTTATAGATCTAATACTACATACACATGTATCACACAACCAAAGCACAGTACACAGACAGAACAATATGGGCAGCTGGAAGCACGATTGAGAAGAGAATGTTGAGAAGAGAAGAGTTGAATCCAGGAGGACATACTTTAATTCTGGTGTTCATTTATTAACAATATTTTCATTTGACATACGTGTACATAGCCAAAAAAATTACAATGCAACTCATAACTCTTTAATTCAGGGCACATATAAGTTTTTGAAAAACCATGTGACCCAAATCTTTCCATAATGACTGTGTCTTTCTTAGGCAGCTGGCCTGAATGGTCCTCCATATGTCCACTATGCTTGTAATACCTCAGTTGTGCTGTGAAATGTGCAATGCCTATTATGAATCTTCATGCAGTGGTGCCACAGCAGAGCCGCAGACTTGGAAAACATAATTTGTCTTCTCTTCGCTAAAAGCTGCCCTCCCGGAGTCTACTTCCTCACATTAGGTCAAGCAGGGGACAGCGGAACCCTCTGGCCCACAAGCTAATTTCTACAATTAAAGCTTTACTTTTTCATCTTCAGATCTGATCATATTGGAAGCCGTGGAAGCAATCTTCCACTGAAGAACAAGGTATTTCTCTCTGAATTTCGCTGCATTTCCTCATAAGGCCACATTGCCAAAGGTAATCAAAAACTCACTGAGTCCCAAGCACGAGAACCTTCATTTCCTTAAGTGCTTCCTTACAAGCTTATGAATGTAATAGTAAGAAAGGCAAAGAGCTGTCAGTCATGGAAACAAAAATAATTAGCAAGATAAAATCTTAATAATCCAATTTTTCTGCAATACATGGAACAAATCCTATATGGCTCATGAGTTTTAGAAAAACTAAAGTGTTTGGTTTGATAAGGCTGTAGGAAAACACACTGTGGTAGAGCTGGACTGCACCAACACATCTTGTACCAGCAAGCTCTGCACTTCAACAAAAGTATCTCCACCTTAAGGCTGAAACTACATGCTCAGGATGGAATGTGAGGGTTTTCCCCTGTCCTCCACCTGAAACCTAAGCCCTCACTAAGATGTTAGAGTCCTGTTCCTGTCCCAAATTATTATTTTTTTTTTCAGGAAAGTGGTTAACTAAATAACTCCCACTCAGGGTCGGTTGCCTGTGGACAGGGGCTGTATGGCAAGTGATTTGTGTGTGTGCATGTACGCAGCTGGACCCTCCCATAAGAATTATAAAGAAAGAGGTAATGAAAAAGTGACTAGGAGAAATAGCAAAATGAAAAAAGGAGGCGGCAGAGACACTTAAATAATCTTTTTTGCCATAAAATCTTGAGATTTTTTATATCCAACATACACTGTTGCTTTTCTTGCTGATGAAAGACCCTGAGTAAGCATTCCCTTCAGGCCAAAAGGACGATACACAGAACATACCAACCAAACACAAGCAGGTACAGCAACACCTTGAAGACATTAACAAAACCCAGAGAGATACAGCAGTAATAAGATCACATTAACCCATCTCTAACCAAGAAAGGCACAGCACTGCCCTGCAGGTGTAAACAGGAGATTAACCAACCCCAAAGAGGTACAGCAGCTAGTATATAACATTAACCAAACGCTGAGAGGTACCACAGTAACCTGAGGAATATAGCACTTGCTTGCTTTCTGTCGATGGCATAGTCTCACTGTGGGTCTGCTGAGCAGTGAAGTGAACAACATGAATGGACAACGGTGACTGCGATTAGACCTATAGGTCTGTTCCATAATAAGGACAACATTTGACTGGTCTGCTGACACCAGAAAAAACAGATAATTCAAATACCATCATGTATAGGCTAACCTGGAAGTCAACATTATGAAATCCACAAGCAGTTCACACAGCTGCTTCAAAGAGCTGCAGGCTCTGTGTGTTTAGTTGAAAATGTAACAGAACATAACAGCTGGAAGTTCTGGACACAGCTGATGCTAATGGTTTAATTGTTGTACTGGAAATTCAAGAAATGTAAACAAATAAATTCAGGGTTAGTATGGCATTTGACTGTTTTTGCTCAGCTGAGGATCTGACAAATCCACTTAACACACTTTAACTTTCTCCACAGCTGTTAAATATTTATATCTTCTCCGAGTCCATGGAAGAACAATTAAAAAGAGCAACAGCGAAGCAGTGCGGGAGAACACAACTCAGATCTCCAGTTTAAAAAGACTGTATACCGTTGGTCTTCCAAAATCACAAAAAGAATTAGCAGAGCTGTGAATTAACCAAAGCCAGATGTACGGTTTTATTAATGAGAAATGCAGCATGGAGCTGGTGGGGTCAAAATGCTGTACTCACAAAGGTTTTGTTTGCTAGGGTAAAATATTTGAAACACTTGAGGTTTACCTGCTATCTTTACTGTGACCAAAAGTCTTTTTCGCATTTTTCCAAGCCACCTGTTACGTTTTTATTTTAAGAGCCAAGGTCCCAAAGGTCACCTTTCATCGCGGCTTTTTTGATTGAAAGTGGAATCATTCATTCCAGTAAATGTTTTGGAACTGGCAGACTGCATGGCAAGGACCTTGAGTTTCAGCCAAAGGTTTTTAGCCCATAACCCAAGATAATTATGATTTCCTATATGTGGCTTCTTAAAGCAACTGGAATCACTTATATTTTAACAGAGAAGGATTTCATGAAAACAGAAGGGGGAAAATGCCATCATAAAGGCATGCAGCAAACTGTGCAAATAAGCCTTTGTGTTGCTCAGTCTGCAGGGAAGGGGAAGAACTGAGCTTTGAAATATTCATAAGATCACTACAATGCCATCAAGCTGAAAAAGAAAGGATTAAGTCGACACTTATGAATTGTAGCAATAAGTGTTCTTCCTCCCACCATTGCTTCAAAGTTATTGCCAGTGAAGTCCCTGTGTAATGAATGGCTTCAAATAACATTTTCCTTTGTAAGAGATCTATCATGTGGATTCCAGGACATGGCAATTTCTCCAGCTGTACAGTTTCTTCTATAGGGTATGTGCTTTAGGCTTGTTGTACTCACTGAAGTAGTGTTACCATATCACTGTCCTTTGGATAACCATTGACCGACAAGATTGAGGAAAGGGGCTTAGGGAACAGGGACGAGTGTTAACTGAAGCTAATGGTGCTAAAAGTATCCCAGCAAAAGAAAACTGTAATAAAAGGGACCTTAAAAAGGCTCGCTGTGCAGCTGACAGAGGTTATTACTATTCATTACGTTAATATAAAAGTGGAAATATAGCCTCTTAAACTAACTGCATCCTGCTCCTCTGACATCTGCCTAAAGAAAACACGAGATGAAATAGTGTTCATATTCCATTTACTTATTTTCAAAATCTCTTTTTTTTAACCCCAGGCCAATACTTCATGTACAAAGGTTTTCTCCTGCCTATGACACAGCTCGATAAATCTTTTCAGCATTTCAGTAAGAGCCTTTATTTATAAGGGGAATTAGAGAGCTGAGCAAAGGCATGTAGTTTCAGCTGCTGCGATGGAGGAATAGCAAGTGACTGTTGCTTGTGCACAGACAGATCCAGGACAACTGCACAAGGACTGTCAGGCGCAGCTCCATGAAACAGCTATAACTAGAGCAGCGACAGCTATTTTCCATTACACACATGCTTGCCCGATACAAAGAAGCCCTACGCCGATGACCCTGCTGAGGAATGGTTCAACAGACATGAAGATAAGGAAACTTCCTTAGGTAGCCATCTTCAATCTGGTATAGAGCTGCTGTCTTTAAAGGCTACAATTCCTCAGTCCTTTCAGTCACATACTAATTTGCACGCAATATGTACCATCTATACACCACTCTTGCTATACAGTGAGAGGGAGGTATACAACAATTGCACAGCCACTTTTGGTGCTAAGTTAGCAGCTAAACTCTCCCATTCTCCTCCTTTCCCAAAACAGAAATCTGAAGTTTCTGCAAACCACCAACAGCTGGCATCAGTTCCAAAAACACCTTTAACACAGTACTTAGTGTTCACAGAGCCTTCAGACTGCGGTGTGTGTGTGTATGTTGAGGAAAGGGGGGTAGGGTTGTACTATTGACACTGTGCCAAACCCTATACTTGATAATGCCAACTGTTCTTGGCAGTTATTTTGTTGTGTTTTGTTACCTTGGTTATGAACAGCTTTCCCACAGGAACTATACAATACTAGAAAAGTTATATAAAAGCACAGCAGAGCCAATGAACTTGACAGGTAATTTGCTTCATAGAGCAGGTAACAATTACCTGCTCAGCCAAGACTTCCTCGAGGCAGTGCTGTCAGTCCCTGGTAAGCACAAATGGCAATCCCAAATAATAGATCTGTGTTTCATAAATTTTCAAAAATCATGGTTTTGTGTCAAAGCAGGAGAGATAGTTACTTAAATAAGACACTAGGCAAATGCAACAGGAGAGACACAAATGCATATACCCCCAAACCCACTGTGTCCAGAAAAAGAACTTGACACACGTTAAGAAAATGAGCAGACACAACTGGCCACTGGTGGTGTGTGGATGGCCTTTGCTTGAGTTCTTTTTACTTGTGTCCTTTCTCCGGTGAAGCAAAAACTGCAGTTCTTCTTTCAGCTCACAAGGCTGCTCCTGCACAAATGCGACAAATACCCAACTCTGCTTGCTTTGTTTAGGGTGCCGCAAAAGATGCCATATTTATAATTGAATTTTAAATTTCTTAAAATGCCAAAAAATACAAAATTAAAAAGTAAGATTAGTTAGTTCAGTTTGATTTTAAACATTTATCACAGGTGTTCAGGTTTACCCTCTAAATCAAACTGATGGCCTTACTCAGCCTTACACTTGGCTGTAAATGTCCACCCATTTGTGACCCTGACAACTCATTTTCATGTCCAGTTTCGGCAGTATAAAGCTGTATATATGTCACAACATTATTGTTGTTAAAATAACACCAGCATTGGCATGTGTCAGTGGCCGCCATCATAAATCAAGTGCAGCAGAGACGTGCCGACAGCCACCACTACAGAATGTGGACTGGCATCCAGAGAGCTGGTTTGATCAACCAGCCAGTCACACTCTTTCATATAGTCAGTGTCACAAACTGGAAGAAACATTTAAATTCTCCAGAGAAAAAGAACAGCTAATTTAAACATACTTTTTCCTTTTTGGTGAAGGGAGTCAAAGCTCAAGGAAAAAGGAAAGCTCAAAGAAATTAATGGAGTGGAAAATAAGAAAATAGAACAGGCTAATGAAGCTCTTTAGAACAATCTGAACAGTTCGCCTGTGGTGGGAGAAATGTTTGCCACCAGACTATTGCCCCCACTGATAAGCATTGCTGGGGTGAGCCTGTTATGGTCAGTTCGCCCACTGTCAGCAGCTGAACCAGGACATTCACAAAAAATCATTAGCACCCTGAATAACAGTTTTTTTTTCATTTTCCATTAATGTAAAAACATGTTACACATACCTGTAATTCTGACCTTCTCCTTTCCTTCTCTTTTCAAAACAATCCTTTGCATGGCAATCCTTTACAGCCTTGTCATTTGGCTTTTCAGACCTTTCAGGCAAATCAGCTTCAGATACAGCACATATGAGGTTGCAATTGAATTTGCACTTTAATCTGGCCTATTCACGTTTGCTGCTGAATCATATGAGCTGACAATAATACTTACCGCTATACTTCCAGAGATAAATGTAATTATTTTATACCTGTGTATTGCACTATAATGCAAGCACTCCAAAAACACAAATAAATGAACATTGGTGTACCAAAGAGGAAACTTTAGTGCAAACTTTCCCAACTTCAGTGTACTCAAACTTCTCCCCAGCATTCACTGTAGCTGCTGCTTGACTATGCTGGCTTGTATGACCACCCACTTCCTTGCTCTGCCATCAGGACGCAAACCCTCTACTTCACAACGACTTTCTCCACATATGTGCATAGATGGGTTTGATGAGGTGTCACCCATACTGCCTACCTGCCTCCCAGCTCTTTCAGTATGAACACTGATCCAGACACAATTAGACTTCCAAACCTCTCTGACTCAAAAAAGGCATTCCAGGAAAGCCTGGATCAAGGACTTAAACAGCCCCCTTGGACCCTAGTCTGATTTCCCCCCTGCTCTCTTCCTGTCGCAAGTCTCTAAATGTAGCATGAACATCAATGTGGAACTTCATCCTGTGAGCATGGAGGGGGTGAATAATGAATGAGCTTATGGAGCAAGTGAGAAATCAACCAGGCCCAAGCCAGCTGGGTTGGTTGCGGTGGTCACAGCAAGCGAACTGCAAGGTTTACTATAATAAATACACACAGTTCCACACTTTTTACACACTAGGCTCATTATTTCACTTTTATATGGATAGTGTATCCCTTGTTTCATACACAGTGCTAGTGAAGAAAAAAAAATTGATGGATACCGTGGCCTAACTATTTAGGCTGCCATACACCAAGCCAAGTTGGAAAACTGCCATTTCATATGCACTGAAAGATCTATATTATGTATTTTCATAACAGGCACGTTTGGTGCCAAAACTGAATTGCTTCTATAATTCTCATTTAGTTACCACTGTTATTGATGCTACTTGTCCTGCCTTTTATATATTTGTTTATATATATATATATATATATATATGTCAATAGCTGTAAGAGGAAGACTATTATGAAGGGTGCATTGCAAAAATAAATGGAGTTCAACTGTAAATCCGATGGTAAAAATTAGTTTTGTGTTATTGCCAGTGTTCCACCTGAATCTAAACTGGTAGTGGTCTTAGATGTAAATCCAGTTCATTAACTACAATACATTTGGATTACTAAAAATGAATGAAGGTGACCTAACCAGTTCTCAGGCTCAACAGACTCAACCGTTTTGGAAAGATATGGTGACTCCAGCCTGATTGAGGCTTGAGGTCTGAGTGAACAAGCTACAGAAGATGAATTACCGCCTGAAGCCAGTCTCTTTAGGCACTGGCCTCCAGGAGGTTATTACAGGTTCACAGGGGAAAGGGCAGTAAATCGCCCTCTGACAGCTGCACCTTGTTACACTCTACAGCCCTGGGGTAATGCATCTCGCTCATTTCAGCACTGGATCTTCTGACCTGACCCTCATCACATATCTCTAGTCTGTGATCTTCCTAAGTGATCCTTGACCTTCATAACTGACCATGCAGTGTTTAATCAACTTGTTGAAGACTTGAGCAAAGCAACTTGTAGACCCTGCTTTTAAAACTGAGAAAATTCATTTGCTGAACCTCTATAAAGTTGATTGATAGCTTCAACAGATCTGCCTTCAATAATTCTACTGCTATGAGACATTTATGTCACACTGGCTGAGTGTTCCCATGAATGCTGGATTTTGCTGTATCTCTTTCCTCTTTCACTGTTTGATTCATTCTGTCTGAATACAAAGCCTTTGCCAGTCCTTCGTTCTACTGTATGTACAATTGATGGCCATGTTTCGAACCCTGGCATCTTCTCTCCCACACCTATGATCCCTGTGTTTGAAACTTTCGTAGCATCCATGTGTCCTGTATTTCCCAGCTGTTCTCTCACTGTATCAATCTGGCCAGTGGTTCAAATCCTTGACAACTTTCCTCTTCTTGGACGTACTGTATTTGGCTTCTCAGGATTTTAACAAATCTCCAAACAATAACAAGGAGGATCCTCAGAAATGAACACCCTAAGTGCACGAAAATAGCAGACAATGGTGGCACCAAGGAAGAAGACCACTGGGCAATGTATTCTTCTAAAGCCCTTTTTTGTACTGGACTAACAACTGTAGATAAGAACCCTTTAAAGCCTTGCTTTCAGTAATTGTCTCTTTTGGAGCTGTTGTTTACAGTTGAGTGTTTACAGATCACTGCTCTGGGAAGAGAAAGGTTCATCAGGCTGGTACCAATATACTCCTCTTTTGTGGCTGCACTCTATAGACCTCAGTCTCTAATGAACAACTTAGTGAACTAGAAGCAATGAAAAACTCTTTAAAGGGGGTATTGTTGTTCCAGCTTCATTATACAGAGGCCCAGCCGGTCAGAAGTTCACAAGGTATCAAAGGCAGGTTAGAAATTTTGTATTAAGCCCATCTTTGTGGAAACAAGTTTTTAACCATACATTTTATGTGCAAAGAACCATGGATATATGTCAAGCCTCTCTGCTTCTGCGAGTAATTCTTTTATTTGCTGTCAGTTTTGAACTCTTTACAGAGACATTTAAACTGTGTAATCCCTAAAGTATTACTGTAATTTATTGGCTGCCTGTTAGTCATGCTAGATGGGTTCAGCATAGGAAGTCCCTTGTTTATTCATCTCAAAGACTTTTACAACCATTATGGGCTAGTCAAGTGCAGTGTTTGGACAGCATGAGCAGTCAAAAACAACAGTATTAACTCAGAGCGAGCACCACGGATGTCATAAATTGCTGTGGGAGCCTTGTACATGGCTGTTGTACAACCATATCTCTCTCTTTTTCTACACAATTTTTTCTCAGTCATCTTAATCATCATCTCTTATCTAATCGTGCTGTTTCAATGTTTTTTCTGTGCTATGAGTGGGTCATTGAAAAAATGATGTTTCTAGGAATGTATAAATCAGACACAGAACTGCTTAAGTGTTTTCTGTATTAATACTTCCCCTTGATTTGTTTCACTTGCAGTCTAACTATTAAGATGCTTAACATACAACTACTTTTTTTAGCATGTTCATGTCCATTAGCTCTGTTTTCAAGATACTTGTTCTTCATCTCGTCTGTCTACAATGCCTTCTGTGATATAAACTCCCTGTTAGTGCATGGCTGCAAGCACATTTCTCAGCAAAGGCAATTGTCAAGTTGTCAGTGGACCACACAATGCAAGGGGGACTTCGTATAGCCTTCACCCTGAGAGATTTCACACCTGCCTCCTTTCCAGCGCAATGTCAGTCAGAGTAGATGACATTGTTCACACGTTCACTTCCACAGGAACCTGAAGGTTCTGAACATGCTTCTGGAGAAGCATGTTCAGCTTAGGCTCACCCCAGGACCATCTTTAGAGCATATGTCCAGAGTTCACAACCAACCTTCTGCAAAAGTCATACATTCTGTGACACAAATTATTTTCCTTGTGCAATATGGTGGCAGCACATTTGTGAACTGCTTTTACTCAAGTACTGTATGTGAACAGTAAACATACCTCTGTAGGCTAAGGTTAAGATTGCCTGTGCAGGCCTTGATTTTGTTTTGAGCCTCCAGGTGGTTCATGCCATCAGTAGAGATGCCATCAATGGACAGGACCATGTCTCCCACTCCAATACCTGCCTTGGCAGCTTTACCTGCATCCGTCAGCTGTGAAGACACAACACCACAAAAAGGACAAAGCATTTATTATCACCAGTTTATAACCAGCAGTTTGCAGTCTCTAAACCAGTGCAAGGTCTTTCACGTGATTTAATCTTGAAGAAGGGTCTGAACTTCAAGAAATGTTTAAATTTGGATTAATGTATTCTAAGGATTAGCATCTTGGAAATGGAACGCTTTAATGTGGCCGGATCTTCTGGGCATGCTATATTCATTAGTCCACATGGCAGCTCTAATGCTGTAATGTTTTCTACAGCATGGACGATGATGGTGCAAAGTATTTTTTATGAAATTATCATGATTGATATCATGCATCTTTGCAGGCATACATCTTAAAGAAAGAAGCAGCTTTCTATAATAGGAATAATTTAGTAAATACCTTGTCAGTGCTGCCAAGACACAGAAAATGTGCCTTTATTTACCCTCCACTGCCTGAATCTACTGTTCCTCTTCTGATTATCATAAAACAAAGGAAATGTGCTATGTTGTCTTGTTGTTTTACAAACATCTGAATTACAGATTTTTAAAGAGAGCATTTTCTTATTTATTTATTTAAGTATAAAAGGTATTTTCTTTACCTGTTTCCAAAAAATCTCTGACTATTGCAGAGTGAAATAAACCTGCATTTCTGCATCCATTTGAAATAGAATCCATAGTAATGGTGCAGCTTAAAATGAAACAAAATAGGAATGTGGCATTTTGGTCCTGTTCAACAGTGTTCACAGGTTGTATCTGATGTTCCATAGTGTTGTTATTTACAAGATGATCAGTGCTGCATTTGCTGATGGGATGAAATGTTCAGGAGTTGAGTCATTTGAACAATTGGTATTACGAGTATGTGAGTATGAGATTGTGGGAAAAATATATATTTTATTTTAAATTTTAATAATTTTGGAGGCATCTTTTGGAGGCAAGATTTTTTGATGGCGATAATGAAGTTGGATGTGGGTAGAAGCAGGCAATGAATACAATTTGGTAGGAGGAAGCCCGAGCAGACATGAGGAGAACATAAAAACTTTGAGAGGATTATGTATTTTTAATTTTTTTGTCATTTTAGATGAGCTTTAACTTTAGTGTAATTTGAAGTTATTAAAAAAGCATTACATTAAAAGTGTTACACTCTGAAGGACTTTATTCCTGTCCAGGAACAACTTGTTTTTGGAAAAGATCACGGAGATCCTGCACTGGACAAAAATAATCATTATGGATTTATTATTTTTTTTATTTTAATTTAGCTTTATCTAAAGTTTTTCAGAATGTTGGGTCTGAAAAAATTGAAGCACATTTGCTTTCCATAGATTTTACTGATTTTGTTTTGTGATAAAAGTAATTTTTGAGTCACAAACAGATGGTGATTGTAAGCTGAGGAGCAAGTGTACCATCATAAAAGAATAAAAATTGTTCTCCAAGTTCTTCAGTACAAAACATGCCACAGTTCCAGTCAGAACTTGAAGGAAACAAAAATTCATAAATGATTTTTTAAAATATAAATTGCAAGAAGCTTGCAGAAGGATATAGTGAAGGACTTCTACAGCAGTAGAAAATATTAGGTTGGTAATTCATTTATCAGACTAATAAGAAGTGAAATTTTTACACAAAAGTTTTTGCAGTAAAGCAACCTTTCCATAGAGAATAGACAATGAAACCAATATGACTTGTGCATTCCAGCTGGCTCATCTCTTGGAAGATATCTTAGCATAGGTATCCATATTCCATTGCAAAGTGCTCTGTGAAGCAGTTGTAAGGGAGCAGTGGCCTGTCAAGTGATGAATGAGGGCCAAACTGTCCAAGTGGTCTGGAAAGCTGCTCAGTTAAAGAGATGGTCATACCTTTGGAGAGATTCTCTCTTGAATTTGCTGCCAACAGACTCAATTTTCAATTTGGAGTTCAGCACTCTCTGAGCCATCAGGGCTTCAGCCTTTGTAATAGCACAGCTACCACCATTATGTCAGCACATCACACCAGCCTCAAATTAAAATACAAATACAAATGCTATAGCAAAAATCAAGCACAGCTTCATTACTTTCTAATCATCTAATATATTTTTTAGCCTCCATCATCCAGTAAGCCAGACCTTAAGTCTTCAATACTCCCTAGCAAAACAACTTTATCACTTTGTACAAGTAGAACTTTAGCCTTTATCTTTTCTTACATCACTGCCTCAGCATCCTTAAAGCATGCTTTCAACAGCTGAGGTTCCATACAAAACCCATGATCCATACAAATGCAGTTTCAACATATAACCCCAACCTGTATAACACTCTATCACAACACTGAAATTTTACAGTGCTCTGTACCAGAAGATAAAAGCCATTAAACATCTGAGGATGTAGCCATCCTGCTACAAGCCAAAACTATCAAGCAAGAATGTAGCTGCTCGTACAAGACCTACTACACCTTGTTTTCATATTCTGTAAAGTGCACTATGTGATCTCGAAGGTCACGGTACCTTGTACCATTTGTTAAAAGGTACTTTAAGGCAATTACCATAATTTCATGTATTTATTTTGTGTAATTGTGATTTCTTTATAACTACATTGTGTGCTTCTCTGAATTAAGTGTTACTTACATTTTACAAATAGGCTAGAAATAAGACATCTGTTCAGTTACTGGAATTTCTTTACAAAAACCATCAAATAAGAACCACCCTTTTATCAGCCAACAAAAAGAAGAGATTTTTCCCCCAGCTTTGGTCCTTGTGGTTTGATTGAAATAAATTAATGTTTTTGTTAATATGCACAGGTTATGACACAGAGAGTCTTAATGACAGGGACTGAAAAGAACAACATATTCTCTTTCTGCATTTGACAATATTGTGCTGAACAAATTGTTTCATTACTCTGTTCACATTCATGATAATTCAAAACAGCTATATACAAGATAAAATGTTTATTCTGCGCAGTACTTTCTTGACTAAAGAACAAATGGTCACTGGATAACTTTCAAGTTTGTCAGCTGCTTGAACAACATCTCTACTACACTTCTTCTATGATATATAATGAATCCTTAATGTGTGCCGTATTTTGTGGTTTCAGCTCAATAACAAAACATACAAAATAATTGTCCATCTGGGAGCAATCTTCAAATGGCATCAGTCTGCATTTGTACAAGTTCATTGTTGTTTAGAATAATTAAATGGAATTAGTGTTGCTTCTCATGAAAAGCCGACGCTGTAAGATCTGAATGAAGCCAAGTGATTAATATACCTGCAGCAATTTGACATTTGTAGGCATTTCTATTCAATCCACTGGCTTAGCTGACCCGTCTGTAAAGTTCTGGCCCAGTGCTTGGATGGATTAATAAAGACCTGATTATCATTTCAAGATTTAAGAGCATTTTCATCTTTAGCATATTTAAACATGTTTAACTTCTCAGAAGCACCAATGCTTTCATATGGAGTTCCCTTTGTTCCCACAGAGCTTCAGGAGAAAGCTGTCACTCATCCAGTGGTATCAGTCTGAATTTGTATACATTTGTTGTTGTTTTGTTGATGATCGCAGGAGCATTTTTGAAATTAGACTGATGGCGTTGGATGACTGACAGAAAACTAGAGCACAGACACATTTGAAACAGTGAAAACAAGTATACACGAGTTTCGGGCAGCAGGTAGTGCAATGGACAAACTGCAGGACATGCAGCTAAAATTTTACATATTCTACTGTAGTAGAGACTGTGCTATTTTACTGAATTTTACAAAATATTTCTATGCTGGTAACAGTATAAAACTGCAAGTTTTGTCATTTTACTGCGAGTTAGAGCTGCAGGTCTAGCACACAACATGTGACATAGGAGTACGCTAAAACTGAGGGATTACCGGGAAGCAGATAACTTGAATCAGACTAAGCAGATGAAGTAGACTAGTTCATTACAGCTGCAGAAGTAATGAATAGGCCCGGATTTCTGAGACGGGTTTTGACTACGGTTAGAATGAGCAGCCACAAAGCACCTATAAGCATTCGGACTCATCTGACTACATAAGCAATTGTTTGCAAAAAATACATTTATGAAATGTGTGCCGTGCAGACATAAAAATAACAGCATTTACACACATAGAGTCTGTACGGGAAAAAAGACTCGAGAGGGTTCACACGGTCCCGACATTCTGAAATCCAGTCAACGGTTGTTTGATTCGGAAAGAAATCATTTATCTCCTCAGTGCCGCTAACTCTCACATATCCTCCTCACAGTCAGCGCTGGAGCTGCTGAGAGTTGATTTATAACATGCAACGTGCAACAATAAAACTGTTCCAAAAAGTCCAAGGCTGTCATGTCGGATTTCCTAAATTGTTGACCTGATTGTGTAGGTAAAGTTAAATTGTACTAACCTGACAGCTATGAATGGAGGGCAAGCATGGCCAACGCAGAGCACAGGCCATGAAACGTCACAGTGTATGGCATAACTCTGAACTGACTGGCAGCACTTTGGCCAGAGCAGCAACAAAACGTGCAACTGTAAAAGTTTAAAGGCTGTGTGAGGCTGCGCTCAGGAAATGCTCACTGGAGGTTTCAAAGACAGGATGCAGGAATTGCAAAGGTCTCTGCCCCTTTGTTGCGGAGTCCCAGGGTGGGGAGAGAGAACTGGGGGTGGGTACTCTTTTATGTTGCCTTCAACAGCTTCCCACGTTCTGGTTGGAGGGGTCAGGGGAGCTGGCTGAGCAGGTACTGAAAATGGCTATTCTATGTACTTCACTGCCTGCATATTTTTAGACAGCATGGGCAGGTTCATCCTTCTGAACTGCAGTACTGTCAAATTAGAATGTGACCGTAAATGTTGGAATAAACAAAAGTGAGGACTGCCGGGAAATCTGGTGAATACAATCATGCTATAAAAAGGCATTCTATGAACATATGAGCGAGAGCCAGAGAGTGTGTAGCTTTCTAGATTCAGCAGGAACACTGAGTACACACCCAGAAAAGCTTCTCCATAACTGGTTTTTTAACGTTCCTGAAATATTAGCATTATCAATAGTGAGTGTAGTGCTATTTATTACTTATCACTACTGTTCTGCCTTCAAACAACCTTTCGGAGTTTTTGTACAGAAATATAATTTGTGCCAGTAAAGCTATTCGAACTTGAAGGCTCGGCGGGAGAGATAGCATTCCTGGGTGTCAGTGAATGCCAACAGGCGATTGCTTCCATGTGTTCCTCCTGTTGTTTTTATGACACAGTCAGTACAAATAACCACAAGCAATCAGAGAAAAAGAGAGAATCCTTTTGTCACCCTAATGAAATTCAAAAACCCATTTTACATTGATGCGTTCTTGATAAACTTATGTGTCATTTTGAGAGGACTACCCCAGAGTCTAGCAGAACCATTACACACATTGATATAAAGCTTCACTCTGCTGTCCCAGCTGCTCTTGTCACCACAAGTAACCTGGTTCAAATTCCGGCAGAGGAAATGGTGTGTTAACAGGCAGTCGCGGCAGTTGTCTTTAGTTGAGTGCTTAAATATTCTGTTTAAATTCTGGCTTTGCTTTTAAGATTCTGACTACTTCCTCTCTCTCTCTTTCACTACCCTTCTCTATTTCCCCAGTTTTCTACTGCGATGCGTCAGGTATTACAGTTTGAGCTGTTTAGAATATGACTGTGTGTTTGCAGTTAATATCATCTTATGGAAAACATTAAGCTTCCAGCTAAAATAATACTCCTATAACCCAGTATTCGAGCTCCCATTTTCCAAATTCCCACTATAAGGAGATGTATATATTAGTACCTGACTTCACAGGTGAGCCAAGTTCCAGCATAATCATTAGTTCTATCCTAGCGAAGCCAACGCACATCAGAGAAACATTCGAAGTACGTGTGTGACACCGCGCCCAGCATCTGCGTTCTCAGTCTTTGCCTCACGCGGCTCATCTTCAAGTGCAGTTTGTGTTTTCGTCATCTTGTTCTCTTCTGTTCAGTCGGTTAATACTCCAGTAACAGTTCATCACAGTAACAGCCCCTTACAGTAGGCAAATTGTATTGTTTTTTCTATTTTATATTGTTTTCATTTCTTCATTTTTTACATACGTTTGACTGTTAAATGTTCATTGCTGCTAGTACTAATGTGGAAATGCATGTATGATACTAAATAAAAAAGTAACTGCATACAAACTAATGCATATTAATTACCTCATAAACTGTTTGTAATTAAGTACTTAAATCCTTGTTCTTTATTATGTTAAAATGAATATTCTAGTTTAGTAAGTGTTAAAAGGAAAATTGATTAGGATTTCCCAGATGAACCCAGAACAAATCATTATTTTCCTCTTAAGAAATAATGGCTTCTTGATATTCGACTTTGTGGTATTTAAGCAATTTTTAGGACCCAATTGCATGCTAGTGTACAGGAGTACTGATGATGCCGGTGAAATTACAATTAGGGGGACTTCATTTTGTTTAAATATTAGACCAAAAGGAAATTGGGACGTCTTTCGGTTTAATAATGCACTGAAATTTTATAAATCATTTACTCACACTTTTCCTTATTTTTTATTCTCAACCTCACATATGTTTTCAGTTTCAAGGTCCTTTATGATAATCGCGTGATGTTTTTGCTTTGAACTATCTGTTGTGGTTTTTCAAAACAATAATGGACTGGTAATTCAGTGGATGTTTGTATTATACAGTATTAAATATCCACAACCCTAACAAAATAAACAGAAGAAAAAGGGGAGCTTATATATGAGAGGCACTAGTGTTGCAATAGTTCCTCAGAGTCATTTTTTAAAAATATTACGGCCCCTATTACCGTATATCCGCATTGTTAATTTTCTTACATTTGAAATACAGAAGAAGTCATTCTGTGAATATTTCCACTACGGACATAGAGATGAGCAAATCTTCTAAATGTGGGCCTGCTGTCTGTGAACGTAACTCAAAACATTTATTTGGAAGAGAACAAATCTGAAGTGCTAAAACTTAGTGGAAAAACCCTCAAAGATGAGTTCAGCCTATAAGCAGGTCTCTGGATGCTTTAGGTCAGTAACACCACATATATATTCTTTCTTGGCCCAGGAAAATCCATCAGACTATTATTTTTTGTTTCTACAGAACTCACTTATGCTTCAGACAGAACATGCATTTGTTTTTTAAAATGAATAACCCAGTAGTAAATATATGAACTAATATTACTGTATGACATTTCATACTTTTTAGTATAAAAAACAACTAAATAAAGGACAGATTCTTTTTAAAATGACGATAATGACTAATTTATTAAATTTTATTATATTTCAGGAACGATCAAAATAAAACACATCTTAATTCAGTTAAGTATTAAGTAATACAGTTTCCCACAGAAACAGCTTGATTTTCCTTTGTCTTTACTCTTGTGTAAGCGCTCAAAAATTAGTACTAGAGCAGAATGTGTGTTGTACTGTATATATTGTACTGCTTCTACAAATATGTACAAGTGTCACACGTACAAATTTTGAATTAAAGTCCAGTCGGACTTTGTTATAGCCTTACAGCCCCCTTGGCAGCTAGACAATTACAGAGAAAGATCAGAAGTGCACACAAGCTGATATTAGACAAACTTTCTGTCCTTAACGGTGGATTTAGGATGAATTTAACCTCCCCAAATGACAAACTTGTCATAAAAACTTTTTTAGGTACAAATGTTAGACACATAATGCATCTACTTTGTGGACCATGTGTTCGGCCAGATGATGACATGCCCTGACCTGGCGAAACACAGAAGCTCACCTCCCACAAGTTACCGCTACCTCATCATTCACTGCACTTTCCCAATCCGTCAGCACTCATTCCTACACGATCAACACATATAAATCTGGGCCATGGAAATAAAATCACTTTGGACTGGTTTCTGAACTGTCCAGTTTCACAGTATTTGTGTTTATTCATTTCTTTTTTGGAAAGCAAAGATTCCTGGACAAGATCAACTGTTCCCCAAAGCACTGTAATTGCCTGGAAAAACATTACTGCCTGCTACTTCTTACTAAGGTGCTCGTGGCAAGGCTTCCTGTGCGTTTGAAATTCCAGTGCTGCACATTTACACAGCTGGATGTGTTACTGGAGCAACTGAGGTGAAACATTTGCCTCATTGCATAAGAACACAGATTCCCACTAAATATAGACCCCTAACCAAGATGTAATATAATAATTTTAGTAATTATTAAAAGATGATTTATTTTTGGCAAAAAAATCAGCCAGCAGAAAGTCTATGAAATGCAACATCGTTTTTGTTTTCAAATCATTTATAAATGCTTTAGTCTGAGAAAATATAAAATAAATGTATACATCTTAGTGCTCATCATTTTACTATGTAAGTGATTATTTTATCATTTCTGGGCTTTTAAACCATATTATTATTATTAAATATAGTTCATGCAAAACTAAAAATTTTTGCTTTCATTTTGTCATTTGTGTTTAGGGTTCTGCACACCCTGGTCCAGGAGAAACTACAGTTCTCTCTTGTATATCTGTGTAAGTGCGGATTGACAATACATTGAACCTTGAACTTTGAACCTTAACTAATTGTATCGTGCTGGACAAAGCATATCACTCTTCATATGTCACATATCACAATATGCAAAATGTTGTACAATTACATTATTTCTGTAGCTTGGCCTGAGGTTAATAGTTCAGAATCTTGCACTTTTCCACACAGCTTGACCATAAAATATTATTGTCTTGACAGTGACAAAACTTGTAAATCAGGTGATCCATTGTTTGAACTAGAACATCTGTTTGCATTCACATTATTAATAGATTGTTAGTTTCTTCCTGAAAGCTATCATCAACATAATTTGACAGGCTATTAAGACTACTCATCCTTTCAGGGAAATGTTTTGTTCCATCAGAAATGTTAAGTTGATAGATTCAGATAGACTTGCCACTAAATGATCCTGATTTTAATGCTTCAGAAGCACCTTCGAATTAAATTTGTGATAAAAAGGTGTCCAGCCTATGGGACTGTCACCATATTAAAACCAGTGCAGCAGTAAAAGTTTGTATTTGTGGCACAGGCGTGTTATTGCTTTCATATGGAAGTTGGAGTACGGTGAACTCCAGCTCATCTGTCTTTTTGCAAACGGGATCCAGGAATTCCTCCAAAAAACGCTGCCAGTCAAAACCAACATGCTCCAAACCACAGTACCTGCACTTTGACTTCCTACTCCAAGCTACCTAGGCTACCTCTCCGGTCTGATGTCAACAAAAGGAGCACTGACAAAGAATTTGCGTGGTCCACTGCCAAGGCTGTGTCAGAGTTTATTTACACAGCAAAGAAATTGGAAACCATTTGATAACACTTATTTACTCATTCGTTCACTGGGTCTCGATGTGAAGAGCACCTATAAAAATGTTGGGTTCCATGAGACACAGTGCACAGCTGTGGTCCAGATGCCTCACGTTTCACAACAACTCTGAGAGATGGGAGCAGGGAAAATATACAGAATGAAGAGTTGTTTTGCTTGAAAGAAAACATCCGCAAATGGCTCTTAAATCTCTCCAGACCGACCTGTGAAGCTCACCACTGGCCAAGAATGCATGGTCTGTATCAGTGGTTTATTTCAAAATTCCCAATCCCTTTCCTGGAACAAAGGGGAGTGGGACACTTCGTAATGGCATTCACAGCAACCTCTCAGAAGAGGGAGATGGTTGAAGATTGTTGTTAAGGCTGGCACAGGTGAGCATCTGCATTCTCCACGGGTGGGTATATTCAGCCAGTGAAACCGACAGATCGGTTTCAATAAATCTGCTGGCAGTTGGATGAAAAGGCTCTTTCTGTGAGCTGCCTGCATTAGGTTACCTGCCATGAGCCTTTATTGATCATAAACTCCATACAGCTGTCCATTATAGTACATATGGAGCAGGAATTTTGACAAAAAGGTTTGAAGATACACTCCCTTGCAGGACATTGTTGTGCCATTTAGAGGTTTATTAATCACTTAATATTTATTCATAACTTATCAGTCTATTCATTCATCCATCTATTATTGTTGATTGTTTAATCCTGAGCAGGGTCGCAGCAGTATGGAAAGTACCCTGGAACTTGTAGGCAGCAGGCTATGAAATCATCACTTTTTGTAGACAAAATGAAGTTACAGCTGTATTCTTAACTCATTTTCTCAGTTGATATGAGAGATCAAAGAAAAACAGAATACTGTTCTCAAAGAAAAAAAAGGAAAACGAACAATCCCACGGTTCCACAGCGAGATTGTGACTGTGATAAAAGCGGACAGAAAAAGATTTCAACTAATTATTAAAAACAGCTTTTCCACATTGGCTCTGGGCCAGCCTGAATGCATATCCGCTGTGTTTTCACACAAACACGCCACAGTTTGCCATTGACAGGCCACTGTAAATGACAGCGAGACATTTGTAGAAAGTTCCATCTGAGAACAAGGAGAGGTTTTATGTAACAATAATGAGAGTGCTATGATGAAAGGCAACACTAATAACAGGTTGCCTTTATTAAAAACACTTCAGAAGACAATAGAGAGAGTCTACAGAGCAGACCTTCAAGTCCCCAGTATTTTAAGTTGCAGTAAATGAAAAACTTAAGGAAGAACTAGCCCAGCAACCTTCTATCTTACAGAATTATTAATTGGCCACGCCCTTTAATAATTCACATTTCAAGCAGAAGATAGACATAAGATTCTTGTCTTACACAATCAAAGCCAAACTTGTAAAATCATTGAAAAATATGGCACTTGAAAAAAAAATTATGCCATAATGACCCTAATGCTCCACAAAAATTAAATTTTTTTGTAGCACTGAAAAGCACCAAAAGCTTGGTATAATACAATAGTTAAACTGAAATCATCTGACTGAAATTAATGTTGACCATTTGTTTCCGTGATATTTTGTTTTATAATCATAAATTTCCTACTGTATGTGAAATTTTTTTTTAAAAATCACCTAGTACAGTAACCTTTCAATGATGGCAACATTTTTTGAAATTTGTGGTATTCTATTCACAACCAGCTCTGCAGCAGCTGCCCTCAAACAAACACTGTACAGAACAAGCAAACTAACCATAAGCTACATACACACCCTTTAGAGTAATAGTACCATGAGACCAGACTGTCTTAACAAGTTTATGTACTTTCATAACGTCTTGATTTAAGCACTAAAATCTGTTTCATGAATCTATTTCCCCCAAAACTCAGTACAGAAAAAAATTATATAAGTGCTTCCCCAAACCATAGGCAAACTTGACCCAGCTGGCGCTAACATAGC
Organism: Arapaima gigas; assembly: GCA_900497675.1. NCBI lineage: Eukaryota > Metazoa > Chordata > Actinopteri > Osteoglossiformes > Osteoglossidae > Arapaima > Arapaima gigas. The sequence goes on along the minus strand of UFQX01000063.1, from coordinate 119,567 downwards.
TGTTTCAGCCAATAAATGTGAGGAATTCCTTCATTACCCATATATAATTACAAGGTATGGATCCAGATTACAGATTGTGGTTTACATAAAATTATTCCACAAAACCAGGACATTATGGAAATGCCTTTAATAACTGCAGGTGAGGCACTGCAAACTGAAGCACTTATTCAATTTCCAAATTGCTTTCAGGATTCGGTACAGGAGTAGCTTTGTTTTATGTGTTTTGTCCCTGATGCAGTGATATTGGACCAATATTTGCCTGGCCCTTAAAGTTTGTTTGAGCTGTACAGTTGTGCATGGAGTCCTCATTGCTGTGTATTTGTTGCCTATAACTTTGTGTTTAGTCCCTGGTTTTCTGTTCTTGGACTTTAACAGACTGTGTTTGGTTCCTTAAATATACGAGTTTGGCCGTCTGTGCTTTGTGGCTGTTTCTCAGACTTTGTTTTGTTCCTAATGTTGTGTGCTTGTTCTGCCTTTAATCCCTAGCATTCTGCCTCTGCGTTTTATTCCTTGACCTTGAGTACCTTTATAATCAAAAAGTTCCCCTTTCGCAACATGAGTATCCCAACTTCCTCTCAACTGACATTCAGTGAACTACACAGCTTTGCAAAAGTTTGGATTCAATTAAAATGCAGCTTTTCTCAACAAAAAAAGTGATCTGAGATTAAAGTAAATATTGTGGTATTAGCATTTGGTATTTATCATCACCTTTATACTTAATGTCTTATAGCAATGAACATTCATGGTTAGCTTACAGCCACACACTTCAGCCTTAGCTAAAGTCTATGTCTATTTTTCAAGGCCACAGCAAATCCCAGCAACCTGACAAGGGAATGAACAAACCAGTTAAATCTAACACAGCTGCCAGATTACAGGCACCTACTGTTTAAGTCTGTAGCCAGTTAGTCACAGTTCCCATTCATTTCTGAGGACTCAGTGCCCCAGACCCTGTTGGTGCCCCCCATTTGGCGTCCAGAGAAAGTAAGTTATGTTGGCTCGATTCAGACCCCTGTCAAATCAGGACAGATGAGGGAGACAGCCTAAGGAAATCTGTACACAGTAGCACTCTGCCATCACACGTGTTCCCTATATAAATTATGGCAAGGAATAGTTAGGGCTATACCATCTGACACTTAACTGACTATATTGCGGGACAGCCTTGACATTGGACCACTATTTATTGTACAGAAAAATGTTTTTTTTAAATGCCTATTGCTTGCGTAAATTTAAACTGGGAAAGAGCCAGGCACAAGACTAGGAGAGATTTCAGAAGTATGAACTCACCATGAAGAAAACATGTGAGCCCTTCAACCACATATTATGAAATCAGAATTAGGCAGGTATTAAGACTGGCCAGCAAAGAGAAACCAGACAACCACTACAGCCCAGTCAGCAACAAAGCAAACCCAACATGGAAAGCCAAAGTTTTTTCATCCCTTCATCGCCAATTGGAGTCATGTCCAATGAGAAATATTTATATAACTGCATATTTTACTAAAGCAGTTCAGGTCATTCACTTTGCTCAAGCAAAGGGCATACTGGGACTTAAACCTTTGAGCTTTCAGATTATAAGCCTGTGTCCACAACCACTCACCACAGAATTCATAATTGTTCTTTTTCATGCACATTATGCATATGTGAATATGTAAGCTCAAGAGATAATAGTACATTTTTGCAAAACCATTTGAAATGGAAAAAAACCCAGAGATCTTCCTTCAAACCCCTAGAGATCCGACATTGCACATCTTTAAACTAAAAAATAGATGCTTCATCACAACAGCCCAAACATAGCAGGAACACAAAGAGAAAGGAAACAACCTCTAGTATCTATCATTATCATCCCCAGTGAACTGAAACCAGTCACAGATGGAAAAAAATATGCTGTCTTTATATCCAGCTGTAAATACCTGCAAGTAAGTGTTAGCAGAAAGAACATAATGTGTAAACTTTTTCATCAGCCATGACAGATTGAAGAAATCCTACTATGAGATTAAACAGGCCATTCCAAAGAAGGCAAATGCGGTTTATCTTAACCCAGCACGTGTTTTCTGTTTACTCACACACTGAGTGCAGAATGTGAGTCCAGGCAACCATTATTTATTACCAAACAGCTATTCAAAAAATGAATAAAAAGTTTGGCTCCGCTGGCCACAATGCCGACAGACGCCAAACCCGTAAAACGTTTACAGACTTACGCTTTGCACTCTGAGATACAAATTTTGGAGCGAGTGTATCTTCTTTGTACAAAGGCCAATCTCACCTCCCCCATCAACTCAGAACAGCAGTGTGCAACTCAGGGCTATATTTACCCCAAAGATAGGACATTCCTTATTAGAATATCACAGCCTACTACTCTGGTTCAAACTGGTGTGACCCATTCCATAATACACTGCGTTACATTATGCGCCTTCGATGGCATCCTCAAAAATAGGGGTCAGCCAATAATTTAGAGATTAGAGTCAGTATCTTCCACTTGAAGGACTGAGGTCTGAATTCCAGTGTAGCACCCTTGACCCTTGAGCCTTGCTCTTACGCTGTATTTCTCCAGTTAAACTACCCAGTTGTACAATGGTAAACAATTGTCAGTAATGTATTATGCAGTAGTTGTCAGTTTCTTTAGAGAAAAGAATCAGCTATTAAAGGAATAAATAGTAATAATCAAGGCTCGATGAAGGTATGGCTTAACAAAAGAACCTTGTATAAAAATGGATTTAATCCAATAATTACGTACTGCAAATACCAGTGCAGTTATATTAATACTCATCAGAAATACTCATCAAACTACTGAACCACTGAAGCATACAGTTTCACATGGTATGGATGCTTGTAGGGTAACAGATGGTTCCAGAACTGGAATTGTGACCACAACTTTAAGGCTCAGATCAGGTTGGGTGTAACTGCTATTTTTGTCTTGGAGGCAGAGCAATTTCCTTCAGAATCAGTAAAGCTTCTATCTATCTATCTATCTATCTATCTATCTGCTAATATTGACTAAGCAAAATACAATAATTAAAATCACTATGGCAAAAATCAGGGCAAAGCAATTTGTAAGTGAAGAGGTAGCAAAGGACTAACACTATATGTCTATTGTGTTTGGTTGAAGTAAACAAGCAATATAAATCACAAATGTACCGTTTAAATCTTCCAGAAAATAAGGAGTCTCCAAGGCCAGAAACGTATTGAATATGAAAATCCTGGAAACAGTAGCTATGGCAGAAAAGAAACTTCAGCCGTTCTTACCCACAGCTATAATTAACCACTGGAACACAGTAGTAGGACAGGGCATGAGGGGTGGTCCTGTGGCACCTGCACTGTAGTGAAACCTGACCAAACAAGGACACGGGAGACGAAGAGAAGAGAGAAGAGCAGAGCCAAGCGAGGGCATTTGTGAAAGACTGTCACAGACTGGCCCTCCGTTTGCCTCAAGCTTCTCATTTTTTGTTCTCCCTCACTTGCTCCTTCATCTTCATTCACACATTTGTTCTTTGGGAGCCATAAGTCTGGAGAATGCAGAAATGGTAGGAGTCTGAATATGAAAGAGCATTTTTTTCCAAAGAGCTTTATGGTAACAGTAAGGTTTATGAATCAAACTAAGACAACACAGCCCTGGAAGTTTGAAGAAGCAGACTACTCAGGAAAGAAAAACAAAACAAAAAAAGTCCTTATGGATTTCAGTCATACAAAAGCTATTTAGCGCTCAACCTTTTCCAATACACTGTTGGCATAACCATTTCAGCATCCCCAGTGAAATTAGGAATAGGCTGGAATTACTAGAAATAACAACTTAACAACTCTAAAAAGTCTAATTTTGGTGTATGACAGTACATGAATAGAATCCAAAATTTCAAGTGAAATCATCTCAGGCTCCACATTTTACTTGTGTTCCATGCAGAGGTTGGATCTGCCTCACATTCTGACCGTTGACCCTTCAGGATCTAGCTGGAATGATTCTGTGTTGCCATTCTGCTCAGCATCCATTAGAAACAATGAAAGACCTTTGTTCATTGCCCAGGTTTAACACTCCTGGCTGTGTGTGGCGTGTGAACTGCTCGCTGAATGCTTGCCTGTTCTCTAGCATCACGGTTGCCAATTCATACCGGCTACAGCAGCAGTGGTGATGTACAGCTGACAGTTACGGCCCATAAATGTGAACGATGGCGTTTTGGAAATCTATAAAGATGAAGAGTAAAAGGTGATGGAAATATACAGGGAGCTAATGAAACAAAACAAAGAAACATCAGTTTGAGCGGAGCGCTCAGTGTATATACAGGGCTTTTTATTGGTTTTATGCTCAGCAGGCCCTACATTCTAAATCTATATACTCAGAAAATCTCAGTGGCTTGATACCATCATTTCTGTGTAGAGAGGCATATACATGGGATGCAGTGAGAGGTTACTGATACCATTCCAGCCTTGCCAAGTGCAATCCAGTGTTTCAGATGTTTTTATTTGTTATTCTTATGTGTCCTGCTACTGTTTCTGTTTTTGTCCCCATTTGCTATATTTCGTCAAGAAAATTATTAGACTGGCCCAAGTACACACATATACCAAACAACGCAGTCTTCTCTATAAAATCAACCACTTATGGAAGCACATGAGATGATTTTCCTGGTTGATGCAGAAAATTTTTTTGTAAAAATAGTAAATAGCATATAGTACTAGGGATATATTGCATGCCACAGAAAAAAGTTTTCCACAACTAAACTCAACATCTTCCCTGTTGAGAAGTATGCTATATAAAAATAAATTCAGTTCAGCAATAAAAATATCATTGTTACTTTTCTTTTTTCTGCCAATACTGCTTGTGTTACATAAACAGTGTTAATAACAAGATGGAAATAATTTGATGCTTTTAACCACAATATTTGAAATGAAAATGATTTACTGGGAACATAGAGACAGTAAATAACCAGTTTGGCACATGGTGAATGGCAGTATGCCATTATGGTCAAATTTTTTATTAACATTATTTCTTTCAAACTGCCTATTCAGCTCAGATCCATTGCATGCGATGCACAGATGTGTGGGGCTCACACTTCAGTTTCCAGTATTAAGCCCCATACCTGTATGAAGGTAGCACTGTCCTTTCTGGGCCTTCTCTCCCTTGCCTGTATACAAGCTGTCCAGTTCCAGCGGTTTCCGCATTTGGAGACTTTGACTCACTAAGTTAAGGCACATTCTTGGCAGCCCCCAAAAACTCATTAGCTCAATGCTGCGTGAGGGAACGTAGCTGCCCTACAGTCAGATTGGGGGTATTAGCTGGATGGAGCCTAGGGTGGGTCAAAGGTTCTAGGAGGTTGACAATTCACACTTGTGTTCTGGAAGCACAACTATAAATGGAGGCCTCTCCCTCTAGTTTCTCCAGTGCTGGTGTTTCACACATGTGACTCAGGAGCCAAACTGCAGTCCGCTTTGGGAAAGACCTGCACTGAACTAACTTTTCAGAACCAGACTCACCATCCATCCATTTCTTAGAGTCTGTGAGCCTCCCCCACTTTCTGCTACACACACCACCAACATACACGCCAGTATGGCCCCCAAATTAGCTCATGCCCCCAGGACAAAACATACCCTGTTGTTACAGAAGTAGACCACAGCAGCCAAATCATGTCAGACCAGAAGCAGAAGTTAAGCATATTGTCTATTTGTTGAGCAAAGCTACCACACAGTCCGCAGTTGCATTTTTACTTCATTATTTGAAGGTTTATTATTCTGAACTTTCATTATGTGGTTCTGTTAAGTTCATGGCCTATCACTGTATCTCTAATAAATGTGAGCTGCAGTTGGAAAAAATAGATTTAAACTGCACACAGAATTTAAATTGTTTGTACAATACAGGGTAGTCGCAATAGTTATAGGGTTCAAGCACTATTTGCTTGGGATTCTTGCCTTGGGGAAAGGCCACCATACCCATTTTCCTGTCATCAACACCCCACTAAACATGAGGCTGCATTGAGAAAGATTTTTTCCTTTACTTTTGAGTATCATGTTTAGTTGTATGGCTACAACGAGGAACCACAAAGTAACAGCTGTGATGTCCCAGCATGCCCCGGCACAAGGAGAAAGAGTGTGTTTTCTCTGCAAGTGATCTTGGACTATCAAAAGCTCCAGTGTTTTCTCTCCCAGGGTCAGTGCAGCTGTCCGACGGCAATGTGTCCTGACAGGTACGTGATAAGCAAAGATTAACAGCTTGCCAAAGACCAGCTGAGTAAGGAAGATGCTGAGACTGTGTGTGATATACTATTTAAAAGGATAAAAGGTTCAGTCTTAAATCTTCTTTACTAATACTTTTTAAATAAATCAAGTTTTAAAAGTGCATGGATTCCAAGGCAGGCAGCTGTCTCCTTACACCTTTAGTTCTTTAATGAATAGAAACATCTTCCTACACGAAGGGTCTTCCATCAGATCTCTCATCTGCTGTTCCTACACACCCTAAAGTGGGTGAGGGCACTGGGAGCAGTTTTTAATGTGTCCTTCAAAAAGTGTTTCCTTCTAACTAAAATCAACAGCGAACCCTGCGCACATGTGAGGCTCTACTGCAATGGCTATAAATACAAAGCAACCAGCAACACCCTGCATGGTTGATAAGGGAAAAGGCTTGTCCACACACTCTGAGTGTGAAGTACAGGTAGAGTTGGGCAGATTTCCAATAAGATGTTGGAGGTTCGGACCCCGAGAGAGGATCAGCTGTCTTTCTGAGGATATTAACGTGGTTTAAAATCAGTCCTCTTTGCATATTTATGGCTGTGTTCTATGCTCTATGTGAGCTTCTGACAAACAAATGATGTAGATATAAAGATATTAAGGATTCTCCAAAATTAGTTCAGTTTATTAAACTGTATTATGAATAGATCAGACTAATTAATGAATTAAATGAATTATTAATCCCTCAATTTAGTACTAATGTTTAGTATTTTGTTTCAGGGACACAAATAAAGCAAGCCAGAGTAAAGGTCACATTCTGACATTTATTAGAAAAAAATGCACCTGTTGACCCTTCACTTGACCCATGGCATAACCGTTAATAGCTGTGACATCACAATCAGTACTTTATAGTAACTGGTAACTGGGAGCTTGGTTGGAACAGAAACCTCATATACAATAAGATCAGAGGGGCATGAGTGAAACATCAAGGAGGCGGTACAAGTAGGAGGCCAGTGGTGAATTCTAAAAACCACAGACGTCTACAGCCCACTAATGTCCTACAGAGGATGTCGGTCCATCACCACTTTCAGGACCCAGTGTGGCTGCTTCACCCACACATAGCACATTTCTATAACTGTAAAAGGGCTGAGGCGCCATCCTGGATGCGTGCGTGTGCTCTGCACATTTTGGGTTTCATGGTGTGGTTTTTGACTGTGACTAAAACAACAGATTTTTTATGAGGAGTGAGTTACATACCCTGTGAGACCTGAAAGCATAAGCCTCAGTCTAATTATGGACTTGGGTATCTCCCACTTCCCCACACACTTCTGTTCTCTGCTCACATGTTCAGGGCTGATGAGGGACACAGACACAAACATGTTTATGGGGAGGGGTGTTCCCATAGCCCAACTTGACGGCCTGGGGTTTACCAAAATATTCTCTGGTAGGTCTGAAAAGCACACTCATATTACTGAAGCCACTGCTTGAGACGATTTGTTTTGGTCTTTCTAGTTTGATCCACTGTAAATCATTACATGTTGACAGGTTTCTGAGCCTAAAGCCAGTGTCCTGGCCAGCACTAGTCTACAGCAATCTTTGCAACACAGATTCAAGATGAGACAAATAATACTTGCATTGGTCCCCAAAGGCTATACATGAGTGCATATGCTTGGATAAATTACTTAACATTGTGCAAAAAGAAATGTGGAATTAAGTGTCTTTACTTCCAAGCTCACATTTGGTTTATATTGTATTACAATTAGTCTCTTCCTCCGATGGATGTTTAATCACTGCCGTTCTTGACAGTGATATATTAAAACTCAGCTCAAAAATGTGCTGTACAACAAATTATGATATGCTTGTTACTTAAAAAGTTGTTAAAATTCAACAGATATGACGTGAAATGAAAAACAATCTTATTTAACATGCAAGGGTGGAATACAGGGCTTGCTGTTCTGCAAGTTAGAAAAGCCCGGTTCCCGTGAACCCACATGTGCACACTGAGCCACAGCTCCGTCACTGTGACACAGAAGGTGGCACAGTGTCTAAATGAGCCCTTGGTCTCCTTTTAAATCACTGTGGCAGTGCTGCCTTTAGTAACAGTCGAGGACAAACAGTGCGTGTGCGTGTGGAGGGGGGCAAAAGAAAATAAATCACTGCATTTCTTTTGGCACTCAGCAGCTCCTGTGCCGTTCCATGGATAGCCATCATTCCAGGGATTTGAGTAGTGCCATGACGCAAGGATCAGGATGAGTGTGAGACCACCAGTGTAGTGAAGAAAGGGGGCAAGCTGCAAGAACATTGAAATGCGAGGACCTTGGGGTCTTCTTGTCCCCTACAGAACGGGGGATTGCTGTCGCTGACGTAGAAGGAGGCAGATGGGGGATGGGATTGTACGGATGAATGACTCACCCTGGAGATGGTGAGGGGCATGTTGAAGTCCTTCCCTCCCTGCAGCCGAAAGCCCCAAGGAGCAGGGCCCGTCAAGGACACACTGTAGTTGCTGCTCATGTTTACTGGTCTTACTGGCCTTACTGGGATTGCTGGGAGTCAGGGGTTGACTGGTTTCAGCTTCTTTTGAAATTTTCTGTGGGGAAACAAGCCCATATATTCCCATTATTAACTTAAGTTCAACAAGGTAATCACAAGGTAACTTGAAGCAGGAATAAAGTCACAGTAATGAATCCGTCATCAACATCATACCATTAATGAGAGGATAACTGAGCTGGGGGTCACACAAAACACTTGCCACTGAAGGAAAACTCTAGAAATAAGAGCAGTGCCAACGAACAGTCAGGAATGACACAGCCATATCAACGTGACTTCTATGATAACAGAAGATCTAAACAGCCCTGCTGCCAACACAGGATCCAAATTTAATCTCTGGAACCCTCTCAGGTAAAGCAGATGAAGTTGGTCTTCATAAAAAATGAACCCAAAATTGTGCTGCTAGTCAGAGAACTTAATGCATCAACAGCTTTTCTGAGCATAGGACATCTCTGCAGAACTTTACCTATACCTGTAGTCTAGCGCAGGGAACCCCAGGCTTGTGCCACTTCTCCAAGAGTGGACAGTGAAATCCAGCTGGACCTCCCCAGACCCGTCAGTAGGGACCACTGAGCACCAGGCCAATATCTTGGTCATTTATACCTCAGGTGGAGGGGGGGTCAGGGGTGCATGGCTAAGCTTACTTGCTGATATTTTAAGAAACAGAGGCTATGTGGGGTGGCTCTGTTTAAGGACGAACCCAGCACAAGTCAAACACAAAAGCTACAATATAATGATTTGGAGGGCTCAGATAAGAGGCTCATGGAACACTTATCTCCAACCGTACACAATGGCACGTTGAGCATTGTGTTCTCCCTTTCTCCCTCACTCTTCAGCCTGACTCTGCACCCGGCACTTTGGTAGGACAGGGTGAAGCTTCTCATTGCCAGAGACAGATATGATTGCACTTAATTCCAGGATCACAGTGACTTCATAACTGTCTGGTGTGTTCATTCTGCCTAGAATGGAATCTTGAGAGAGCGCTGCATCAGAGCTACTCTCTTCTCCCTCCACAGACCACCCCAGCTTTTGTTTTTATTTTAGTTCAACTTCCTTCCTTGATAGTAAAATAAATAAGATAGTAACAATAAATGCACTTTTATTACACTCAACAGTAATGAGATCTACAAATAGAACAAACAACTGCAACTGCAAACTGAACTGCAAACACTCGTAACAGACACAGAGAGTCCTTATTTGGTCAAGACTTCAAAGTAAAATAGTTAGGCATGAATTAAATTCATGTTTTTTCAACAAGATCTCAGAACACAATGTGACTCATTCATCTGAGATGTTGTCTGTGAGATTCAATGATTGTCTGGATCAACACCAGTCTCTGCAGAACGTCATCTGTATGACAATCACAGAATTCAGGGGTCAAATGACCTTGTTTTTTCACCACTCACGTGACCAGAGATGCCACAGAGAGGGCACGGGGTGGGGAGGAAAGGAGGAAAAGGCTGGAGATGAGAGCACTCGATTCAACAAGAGGAGAGTTTCCAGCTGATGCAAGTATAACACACGCAGATGATGTTCCACAAGCACTTCCTTTACATCCTCTCACAGGCCCACCACCATTTAAAAATAAACAGAATGGAGCTGAATTAAAGCTGCCTGGATTCTTGCGAAAAGCAGGCAGCTTTTTGCACAGTAATTTCCCAATAAGCATGGTGTTTTATTGACAAAGCTGGTCACCTGAGCAAAGTAGCACAAAGAAAAACCATTTAAAGATTATACAGAATAGAAAGTGTACACTTTTTCAACACTGCACCCTTGCCAAATCCCTACCAGCCAAAAATTCATCTTTCTGCACTACATAACAGCTATGAATATGACCACCATGGTCACCCACATATCCCACCTGGAGTGTAGATCAGATCATGAAGAATTCACAGACCAGATCGTAGATCAGTTATGGCATCCTTCTTGGCACAGATGTGTGACGCATGAATGAAGGGGACAGTTGGTTTAGTGCTCTGGGAGTATGGATTTCACTGGAAGCCATAACAAAAGCCACAGAGGCTGGGGAAGGTCTGTGCAATTTTCATGCAAATCCCCTCTGCAGTATTAATGGAGACATTTACAGTCAAATGTCCCTTTGCTGATGCTGTCATCTGTACACACACACAAAACTAATAAGTCATGGACACTATCAGCCAAAACAGTAAAATCCCCCTCTAATATAAAACAGGAGGTCACTGCTATACATCCATAGCTTTCATGCAGAGCCAACACAGGAATCTGACAGTATTCTTGGCATCTTCTATTTTACAAAGCATTATGGACACCCCAGAACTCCTGTATAAAATTGCAATTAAAATTGAAGGATGGCAGAAAATAAATGCAACAGATATTAGAAGATACCATTCTTCCTCTTCTGAATTAAATTTTAACTATAAACAGAACTCTGTCCGAGGCATCAGTAAGACTAAGTGGTGTTTTCTATGTTGAGCAGTAAAGCTGTGAACATGGACACAGCAAATGTCATCTCTCACATGCACACTGTGCAAAAAAATGAAGGCGCTTGAGAATTGCCCTCTATTAAAACGTACATACATTTTTTTTAAATGTTGTATACATCAACACACTTATATGTAGCACACAGAGAGCAGGATTAGGAAAGAGCAGGTAGAGTAAAGGATATTATTAACTGATATGAACTATTCCCTGTAGGTACTACACTGTTCTTACATTACACTTTTCTCCAGAGTGACTCACAATGTAAAACTACCATATTTATAATAACTTATCCATTTACATAGCAGGACATTTTTTACCAGAGCTATTGCAGGTAAGTATCTCGATCAACAGTACTACAGCAGGAGGTGGGACTGAATCGGGGATCTTCTGAGAGTAAGGCCGCAGCTCTAACCACTGTCTTTATGCTGCCTATGCCCTGTTCTCATTGGTTTACCTAACGCATTTCCACTCCACAAAGGTAAGTCATATCACTCCCATAATACTGTGGAAATATGGCAACTCTTGCCCCAGGTGGTGGGCATCTGACCATTATATCATTTATACAATCAGCTGAGCTGAAGTAAACCAGTTAGCGTAAGCCATAATGCACTTGTACTTGTGAACTACACAGCATATCAAATAAATGGAGAAGTCAGTTTACAATAGACAATATTTAATGCATAAAGCAGCTATCTGCAGTTGTTATTTGTCTTATGAAGAATGTTAAACAGTCTTAGATTTATTCTGAACCATGCCATTTGCCAAATATGGCTTGGAGATCTTTGCTGATGGAGGATAATAAGGAAAGTTCTGATGGGTAAAGAGAGAGCTTAAATCTGTCAGAATGTGTCAAGAGCTGCCTGATCACTTCACATGTAGAGTTTAGGCATCAGAGAGATGTGTTATACTTAAATAGCACATCTGAATAGTTTTTTTTTGCTTTTGCATTAACTGTTGCACCATAACGCCGCTTTAACTGCTTCTCTGTATGTCTCGTGATTGAAAAAGTTTAAACTACAGGAAACTACAGAAATCGTTCTTTATAAACACATCTGCTTCAAAAAACAGCTGTGAAAAATAGAACAAAAGTTATTAAAAGGCTTCCGTCTTCCATATGTCTACAATTGCACTTTAACTGTGACTTTAAAAATGGGTATGACTAGATTTGTGAATGGAGGTCCTGTCTGCGATGGTGCCCCACCATGCCTGGAATTGCAGACAAGAGGCCTGGGAAAGAAGCCATTAGCCTGGACTGGCAAATCCTGCCTTGACAGGTAGGAGACAAGCTGCACCTGTCAACACCTGTCAACAAGTGCCTGCAAACTTACACTGCATTTATCAGCTTTATCTAAATCGCTCTGACTCCTGACGCTTAACTAAAAAAGTAGCATTTTTATGACTGTTCATGATCAGGGTACACAGTGATGTCAGATTACTAGTTCTGTTGTGTTATGGATTTCATTTGGCTTGCAGGTGTAAGAAGAACATCAGGAGGACTAAGAAATAAGGCATATAGAATGTCACAGGAGACAACCTGTGCTGAGAAGTGCAGGCAGCAGATGGTGTAGCAATAAGGCAACTGAGAAATGACAAGGATAACTTGCCGTGCTGGAACAACACTGGACCTGGCACAATGTCCAGAGAGAAAAAATTAAACTTGTCATAAACTCAGTGAATTTAGGCTCCAAACTATAGATGAAGGAAATTATGTTTTCCAAAAGCTCATCCAATGTCTATTTCTACCCTATTTGCTCATCTATTCCATCAACCAATAACCTTTCACATTGTCAGTTCTTATTAATAGCAGGAACATCCATCCTTTAGGTATAAAGCGTCATTAATCATTGCCTTAAGCTTTTATTACTGGTATCAGACCTAAACAAAAACCATAAGGTCCTCATTAATATTGGGTTTGCATCATTCTCTCAGTTACTCAGGTTTAAAACATGTTGATCCAAAGTTCTTTGTGTATATCAGTAGCTCATCTGGGCCTGCAGGTTTTTCTGGGTTACAGGGGTCTCTGGCTGTTGGGTGGTGACATCTTATAACAGAAGGATTCAGTCTCCAACTGAACCCTCCCATGTTACTTCTGCACAAAGCGATGAATAATGAAAACCCTCATCTCCCAGAGTGCACCCCTCTCCATTTTGTTTATGGTCAAAAGGTTCAGTAAAAAGTCAGCTATTGTGATCTTCTTTTATTTCAGCGGTGTTTATGCAAGTGCGCTGAAGGTGGCAAGCTGGCCCCATCCCAGCACAAACAGAGAAATGACCCGGGGCTGTGCACTCCATTGAAAGCGCCATGCAGACTAACTTTTAATGACACGTTTTCAGTCCCTCCATTTCACCCTCTCCCAGACTTAAACCCCCTTAATCCTGTTCTATTCTGTCTAGTGCAAGATATACACAGTGAGTCACGTAAGAGCCATTATCCTCTCTATCTTCTCTGAGCCAACAAACCCAAAGACCAGAAAATGTAGCGTTTCCTTTCTTAAGGTTTATTCCAGAATGGACTTTCTCTGTCCATATTTGTATTTTTTTTCCCTGCTTTCTTTGTCTTTCACATTTTACCTTCCAGAGGTATAACACTTATGAAAAGTCCAGACATCTTCACTCAAAGAAATGTCTGCACTATTAACCTTTTCTGAAACACGAACAAAGCTATAAACACACACACAAATAATAGTCTTCTGTTGATTTCAAAAAGGCTGTTTCAACAGCCCTTAGTGACCAGGTTCTGCTACTGCAACAGTCGTGCTGCATGTTAGTCCTCTGTGTTAACTACCTTTTTTAAACAACAAAAATGCAGTGACAGAACTGCACATCAGTGGTTTGTTTTCTTTCAGACACAACTGGCATCATAATCTCCAAATATGCAGGAGTTCAGATGTGAAATGTAATAATGAAAATGATGTGGACATCACAAGATACCACAGTTTAATATATCAACATGTAAAATTATTCTTTATGGACAAAAAAAAAAATCTAAACAGGGCCGATATCTGTAGTATTTTTGGCCTGTTAGTCCACTGGGTCTAAAACAGGTGGTTAGGTTTGTGAGGTTGTATACTAGGGAGAAACAAGCTGGTAACTTTACCAGAGTATCCATTCTCCCTGTGTAACAAACAGGTGATGGTGACGCCAGCCAGACTAAACAACGTCAACGCAAAGGCTTCGTTCTCTCAGCTAAAACCTCTCTGCGCCTTAAGCAGTGAAAGAGCTGAAATGAAGCAGCAAGCTAAAAAATGTGTGGTATCCTGAGTTGTTTGGGTCTGTTTTTGACCTTGTGTGGATGCTGCAGAGGTTCTCAGTTTCACCACCCCCCTTCACCGTTCAGGCCACAATTCCAGATCTCTATGTAATGATCACAGTCATCTGTGAGGTTCGTACTGGCGACAGACAAGCGCCTGTAAAGTAGAAGGATTTTATGGGCCTTTCAGGGTCTAATCTGTCTTTCTTGGGCATTATCCCATCTAGCACCAATGTGTTTGTTTATTCATCTATCTATCTATTTGCCTAAGACTGTCTCCCTCACTTTTTTCTGGCTGTTCCTCAGTTTCTTTCCTTTTTCTGTTTTCCGTAGACTCTTCACACTTCAGTGAGCAAATGGCACTAATAGCTGGAAACAGACCCACAGTAGAAACAGTTGACGCAAATACAGGGATTTGTCCGTGCTGGCAGATGAAAGCTTGTCTGCTCCAAGCTGATCTGGAGTCAGAGAGAAAAGGTGTGTAGGATTGGGCTCACATCCAGAGCAGTGATATAGAGCAGCTGGTGTCTGATCAAAGAACGTGGTGGGGCAGACAGCTGGGAAACACTCCATGACTATCAGTTAAGTCTCCTAATCACTCCTGTGGAAATCCATAGCAAATTTACTCCATCATTGCCAATTAAGGTGATCCACATCTCCACCCGCTGCCCTTACCACTATCCCCCTACTCTCCTCAACACTAAACATCTTAAATTTGAAACAGAAACAAGCACTCAACACATGACTCCTGGGGGAGAAACTAACCAATTTCATCTTCAAGCCGTGTTGCTGTTCGTCTCCCTCCCCTTCTGTGGTCGTGTTCTTTGTCCCTGCTTCATTTATGATCCTTTTCTAGCAGCAGATGATTAGTGTTTAGCAGGGAAATGTTTGTTTGTGTGCAGTTGGGAGGTTTAATTCTACCTTGGGCTAACTTGCCTGCTGTCCAGTCTAGCAGGCTGCTGGGATTAACTGTGCTGCTCCAATTTCCAACACTTTATAAAGCAAGTCAGTCCCTTCCTGACCCCCCAGAGGGTGGGGCACATCCTCAGCCTGTACGCTGACTCCAAACGGGTGTAGGGGCGAGATCACCAGTCCATCTGTCTGTGGTCCACATATGCCAGCCTTTTCTTCACACATGCACATCTGCATAGAAAAGGCTACTTCACAGCTCATGTGGCTGCTTGCTTACCATTTGTACATCTTTGTGCTGAAGGGGCCACACATACCAATACTTTTATCCCTAAATTAAAACCGGATGCTCTGGTTGAAAACAACCCTTTGTCAATATGTTGCGAGACCATGAGGTTTCAGTTAGATCCTTGGAAGAACAGAGGGAGGATGCCAGTAACAGAGACTGTGTTGATAGCTCCCGTTCCCGAGTGAACGACTGAAACACTACAGACCCCCTCAGAGGCCCAGGGTGCTCACCATCCCATTACCCTGTGTTACCAGACATAACCCTGGAACATCTGGGTGTGACCTTTGGTGGTTGGCACAAAGCTGTAGAACAAGATGATGAAGGTCGGTCAGTCAGTCAGTTCAAGATAAGCACTGTTCCATCTATCCCTGTAATGAGCGCATGCTTTTCAGACCATTTAAGCCCTTAACTGTCTTCTTGCCTTATCTCAAGACCCAACAGAAAACCTGCCAAACACCTGATAAATCATTTCTTGCACCCTTCCTGAACTAAAAATGTAGTGCAAGCCTTTATACACCTGGTTCAAGTACTGCCCCTCGGTAACAATGGAACTGAGTAAGGGAGAGCCTTGAAGTAACACTTGAGGACACAGTAACTACACCCCAGTTGTGCTCTGTCAGATGTGGACGGAATGATCTTTTATGCCTAACATGCTGGACCAGTTTGTTTCTCATTAAAGTTTCTTTTCACAAGCAGTGTATTTGAAGAAAAACGGTACTGCACTAAAAAGTGGACTAAATGTTTCCCCCCCTTTTAAATAACAAAAACAGTAAGTAAGAAAAGAAAAACACCTGATTAAACACAAAACTAAATAGTTCACCATGACCACGTTCTAAAAAATGTATCACACATTAAAAATTTTAATAATTTAGTATTAATCTTCATGTTAACATTTGAAATGGTAACATTTAAATATCTGATAACATGTTAAATATGCACTGCTAAATATTACTTACAGTGCTTTAATGCTAACTAAAACCCAATTTACTGGGACACACTACTTTCAATGTATGTGTTATCAAATAAATATATAAAATATACAAAAATATAAAAATAACTAACTAAAATAACTAATATATATAGTAAAAAATTAAATAAAATATATTTAAGTAATAAATTAAATATAAAATCTCAAAACACAGATACATTGAAACTAAAGTATGTACAGTGTGTATAAATTATTTTTATACACTTTGCTTCCACCTTAAAAGTAGAAACTTAAGAACTTTTATTAGTGGAACTGAGGGGCAGGTTCTGTAGATTTACACTTAACCCAGGCAGTTTAACACCCGATTGTGGCAGAAAGTGACTTTAAATCATCTTCTGTGTGAACCTAAATCTCCCTGAGCTCATGAACAAGGAACTAAAGACACACAGTTCATGTTTTCATAAGCTGTCAGCTAAACTGACGTTAACTTCAAATTGTATTTCTGATTGTTTGGGACCTTCATTATGCTACATTTCAATTTTGCTGTTGGTCTCCTCGGGGAACAAAGGATTATTAGGATCATTAATACGAAATATTGTCTTTGTTCCCAACTTGACTTGTCTTAGTGTGACGAGGTTGCGGGAGGAGGAAAAAAAAATCCTGCTGCTGATGGTTTTTTCATTTCAGATCTGTGATAAACCGCTGGCACAGAGCTGCGAACACACGTCCAGAACAAGGTCCCTTTTTACTTTCTTATCGAAGGCGGTGCATTTGTTTCCAGGCATGAAGACCCGCACGAGCCCGACGAGGTCGAAACCCAGCCCCCCCACCGTCTGTGTGCAAAGTCTATAATTTCTCTTCATAACTGATCGAACAAACTTTTGTAAAGAACTAACAGCCCATAGATTCTTCGTGATCGTGGATATGAGGGCACAGCAGTGGGAGTAAAGTTAAATCCCTGAAGGAGGTCTCTGTTGGCTCTCAAAGACAGTGTCAGGTGTCGATTATGACACGGAGAAAAAAGAACAGAAAATGGAAAGAGTGAATTAAAAACAGGATTAAAAAAGGATAATAACGCGGCTAAGGATAACTGTAACCTATGAAGCGGAAAAGAAAGAGCCCGCTTTGTATGAGCTGGAGTCGGTGCACTTGCTGCTCCTGGTCCTCATCTGGGCTCTGTGTGTCTGTCTCTCTCACACACTCACACTCACACACACACACACACACACACACTCTTACCCGTTTTCGTGGATTCGCTGTAGCTCAGCCTTCCTCCGGTTGCGCCGTCGATGATGAAGATGATGATGTGAAACTGAGGAAGAGGAGAAGCCGCCGGGTGTCGCTCCAGTGCGGCTCAGATCGAGAACTGCCCCACAGGGGGGGTGCTGAATGTCCCCTTTCCCGCCCGCGTCACTGACTCGGGGGGCAGGACCAAAAATAACACACACACACACACACACAGACACACACTGCGCGCGCCAGTGGAACACAATAAAAAAGAAGATGGAGTGGAACAAACGGGAGGGGCTTTGTCATTTTGCAGGAGAAACTAGACAACTGAAACGGAAAATGAGGGAAACCTGAAATAAAGTTTCTTGAGTGTTTCGCGCAGTGTGTGTGTGTGTGTGTGTGTGTGTGTACACATCTCTCTCCCAGACCGTACAACAAAATATTAAATATCACACAGCATGTGTTTTTTTAGCACCACACAACTTGTCTGTGGAACTGGGTGGCAGCAAGTGGGGTCTTTGTTCAGATGACCCTGGGAACTGACCAACCAACCAAAAAACGAGGTTAAACGCCTTTTCAAAGAGGATTTCATGGAAGGAAAAGGTCAAAACCTAAATCACACTGAAAAAAAGTTACTAACGTTTGAAAAACTACACGAAACTGGAATCGCAGTGTTTGCTTTTTTTAAGCCAAGCAGACACTAAAACTGATTTGACACATTTATAAGGAGGAAATTTAAAACAATCTGTAGCTATAATATTATTTGAATCAATAACCACTATGTGCTACAGTTCACTTGGTGAGTAACACCCTCAGAGTTAACTTGGGTTGAAACAGCTAGAATAATACATGCAGATCATTGTGTGGGTGAGTGAATTAATGTTTGGTATAAACCTAAAACTATAACAACCACTTTGCCACGAGTCTGGACCCTTGTTCCTGTGTCTGAGTTATCACAGAAGTGTTGCTCAGTGCAGACCCTGGAAGGATGTAGACCATCATCAAGGGTCTTTGATGAATGGTAGATGGGAGATGGAGTGATTTGCCAGTGGGAAGACAGATGGATTAGTCATCTGCACATCTTTCAGTCCTCATCACTTTGCCAGTTGCTGCTGGAGCTTATGGCCCAAGTAGCAGATTTATTTGTTCACGTAGCATAAATCTTTGTCATCGCCTAAATCTTTATGACTGCCTCCATCTGATATGAACGACACAGCAGATTTAACACGTCACTGACAGGAACCATATATTGACAGGACAGTTCAGGTGCTTCGGTATTCGGAGAGATTCCTCACAGCAAGAGAAAATGAGTTTTTATTATCTACGCCAACGGCTTGGAACACTTGCCCAGAGGAACAAGAGAGACTCCCTGTCTGTACACGTTGCTGGTGGCTTGGGACCTTGGAACGTGAGCACAAAAGTCTTTCTGGAAGGTACTCTTAATTGACAGATATGGATAGGCTGGACTCCTCCAATCACGCATTTAACGCTTCTCCGAATCTGGTAAGGACATACCCTAAATGTTGCGGTCAAGCTTAATTCCTTAGCACTTGTCAAATTCAGCAATGTTTTACGTTTTACACTGGTGAACAGATGGATGATCATGTACCCTGGCGTGATTCCACCTGACCATTTCCCTCTAGATGACTACTGTGTTGACACAGCACATTTTGAGGTTTGCGAGGGCTCAGATGTGGTTTGTGCTGACTCAAGCTGTGCGTCTTTGTCAGGACGTGACTTGTTAGCGTTGCCCCATGTGTCTTTCTTGAGCATCATAAAAATGATCAAGTTCCATGAGGTTTTCTTAACAGTACAGAGATCTCTAGTTCTATGATATAGATTTAGTTCCCATGCTGGGTTGTTCACTCGTGGAAGTGGCTGAATTAAACACTCATAATGTCCTGCATTTTAAGCTCCTTGTTACTTTGCTAAATTTCTGTGATATACAAGCAAATTAATATCAAAGAAAAAAAGGCAAATTGGATTATGTTACAGCTGTGCTCCTGTCCTGCTTTTCTACATACAGACTTGGTCACACAGTCTTCATTAAAAAAAGAAAATGAAACACTGTGTGAGCAAGTGAATGAGATTTTTTAGCACAATGTAAACTTTGATGTGCAAGTTCTGCTAATGCCATTCAGGCCAAATATTACATTAAATATGGCCAAAAAGTAATTTCAGCTCTAACCTATTCTTTTAGTATAAAGTTTCAGCCCTCTGGCTGTCTTAGCCTGAGCTTAAGGAATTTGCAAGCTTTGAAAAATAAACACGGTTCAGGAGTCTGCAATTCAAATTTGTTCAAACCAAGCAAGAGCGACAGGGGGGTGTGGTGGATACGGGGGGTGGAATGAGAGTAAAACAGATTTCATTTGTTCACACTTCAGGTTTAATGTTCAGTTGCCCTCCTTTTGTACCCTTTTAAAACAGTATATAAACTGGAAAGGTGCTATGATGCTCTGGTTCCTTCCCACAGTCTGAAGATACGTGTTTCAGGTTAATTGGTCGCTGGTTTGGTCAGGTTAAAACACCCACTCCTTCCAGGGTAGGCTCCAGACCACCACAACCCTACTCAGGACAAGCAGTTAACAAAGATAGACGGATGGATGGATTGATGGATAAATGAAGTAACAATGACCAGAACAAAGAAAAAAATAGTCATACTAAATGTATAGGTTTCACAGTCAGTTTAGAAAATCTTTCAGCCCTAACAGAATTCACAAAAAAAAATCATCACTTAGAAATGGAATTTGGACATATTGTCTTTTCCAAAAAACAAATAGAAATCATCTGAACCAGTAATTTATTTCTGTACACATATATATAAATCATTTAGGCCACTTTCCATGCAGCATGACACTGAGAGCACCCATTCTGAGTATGGATCAGCAATGCCATTACCTTCAGCTTCCATCCCTCACAACTTACTGATACCTCCGAATAACCCAACACACGCTTTTTGTCTTTGCACTTCAAATATTGGGCAATCACAGCCACCACAACTTGGGACGGATGTCACAGTCAACCAAAACTCAGACTGCACTCCTGCACCTTCTGTCAACATACTTATTCCTGATCACTATCAACATCCCCAGCTCCCCTCCCTCTGGCCCCACAGAACTCGGATTTTCACAAACATAACAGTAATAGCACAAGAATAACCATTGCTTCACAAAGGTTAGTTTGCATTTTCTTTCTTCATCCTTCCATGAAGTCATCTAGTGTCTGATCCATTGTAAAACAGGACCATTAATGACAGTGGTGACTTACCAGTGTTAACCACGTTCCAGGAAATGTGCAAAAAAATAAAGCCTGCTTATCACACTTCAAAAATATGCTGGACTGATGGATGCCAACCCCTGACTTCAGAGACCAGGTATTTTTTTGATCAGCGATCAAACATCCGGCATTAACCATCTAAGTCGGATGAAGTGAGGTAATCTTTTCCTAAGGAGGTGATACTGTCGGTCATCAGGGACTGTAGCCTGGTCATTGCTACCCTAAGGACAACAATGGCCCTTCTTTTGGTTGAACACCAGAGAAAAAAAGTATAAGATTCATGTCCTGAGGATGAGATCAACATCCTCAATTGCTTGGGGTCAGTCATGTGGAGAACACATGTTAGGAGTCAGGCCAAATTTCACCCTTTGTTTGTGACACGGTTGCTCCAAATACATTAACACGTTGACATACAGGTGTTG
This sequence comes from Arapaima gigas, assembly GCA_900497675.1. Classification (NCBI taxonomy): domain Eukaryota; kingdom Metazoa; phylum Chordata; class Actinopteri; order Osteoglossiformes; family Osteoglossidae; genus Arapaima; species Arapaima gigas. Next base: position 98,113 of record UFQX01000063.1, on the reverse strand, counting down.
GGCGTTGTGGGGGCACTGCAGTTAGCGCTGCAGCACCTGAGCGGTTTGGGCTTGGTTTCACATCCAGACCAGTCTGGAGTTTGTGTGTTCTCCCTCTGTGTTGGTTTCCTCCAGATGTTCCAGTTGCATCCCGCAGTCTAAAGACATTTATTTCAGATTAACTGGACAGTATAACTTGTGAGAGTGTGGTAAACCTTGTTATGGACTGATGTCCTGTCTAGGATGTACCTCCTCCTAGCCTTGCACTGAGTGATTCAGGGATAGGTTTTAGACCGCTGCAATCCTGCTGAACATGAACTTGCATGATTCACTTTCTTGTACATGTCACGTCTCCTGGGTAAAATGCACACAGGCCATATGCAGATCCAGGAATGACTCAATCTTTTTTCTCAGTGGTGGGTCACACATGACCCCCAAATAGTCACTGAGTTAACAGATGTGAAGTAGCCTGCAGTTATGTGCATGGTGTGTGACATGAGTCATCTGGGAGCAACTGTTACACACAGAGAAGACCTTAGAAGAGCTTAGCACTTGCCAGTAAGCAAGGTCGATATTCACAACCAGTGTAAGGCATTTGCTTTAGAAGACTGTAATATGTATAAGTCATTTTGGACATACCAAGTTCACACTTCATCTTGACCATTTGCACAGCTGGACATTTGCATTTTCAGGTTAAGTGCCTTTTCCCAAGAATTCAAAAACAGTTCCTCTTCTGAAATGTGAACTGGCAACCGCTGGTCACAAATCCAGGGCCTGAGCCATGAACTGACTGCTGACCTAATCCCAGGAGACACATCATCTGCCTGTTAACATCTGCTTATTAATGGTTCCTGTAGATTGTAACATCTTAAACATCTGGAGATATGTTTTCAGTATGAATGATGTTTAATCTAAAGAACAGAATGATATCCACTTCTGCAGGTCATTGGTTATACCATTATTCCATCAATCTGTCCCCTCCACTTGCAGGACTTCAGACAAGTCTGCCATGCAACGATAACAAGGGTCAGTAAAAGTGCAATCCTGCGATGTAAGCATTATTTTCCAGGAGGGATCGCATTACACTGGAATCTGTCTAATTTCCACAGAATTTAATCCCACTAAAATCAAGTTCAAAGCAACAGGATTTCTGATCGTTCCAGGAATGACTGCTATACATTCTGCATAGTCCACTATGAATCCCCCCTGTACTGTGACAGTGTATCACAGAATAAATTCACAGATCAGTGAGGAAGCTACACAACTCAGCAACTGCTAGTATAAGAGCTGCTGTATCTTAATAATACAACTAGGATGTATAGTGTTATTCTGGCAACACTTTACACACCAATTTGTAATGTTAGAAATAATTCACTAAAAAAAAAAAAATACAGAACAATCTGAAGTCCTTTTTAAAAGTCCTTGTTCAGGACAATTTTCAGCCAATTTTTTGCCTATATTTAAACTGAACATTGATTATTAGAGTTGAACATATTGCGTATGAATAAACCACCAAGTCGAATCTGACTCACAGGCAACCGCTGGTGTGGTTCCCGCAGCAGTCATTTTACATTATATCAACTAATAATTTTAGGACAGGGTAAAATATAACTATTAATCTACGCTACTGATGCTGGTGTACTAATTCACCAGCAGCTTAAACAGAGGACACATAGCAAAGGTGCAAAATAAAAAAAGTGACAAATAAATAACTTTTAAGTAAAACTAGAAGATTTCCCAACTGAATTCTACCCATTTAAATAGCTTGATTTATTCACTGAGCAAGTCAGATGAAGTTTCTGTCCTCAAAGAACCACAGTAGTGAGCAAAGGGAGAGTTGCTGCATGCTGCCCAGTGCGAACTTTACTGCATCACCATCCTCACTTTTCTATTTAAACTCTAACTGTTAAAACCACACTTTTGCCTGCACTTCAACATATTTCAAAGTAAAGATATGAGACAAACTTTTTCCTTTTACATCCCAATTGCAAATATCTTAGGAGCTGAAATAACCTGCCAGACCCCTCACCTGCCCTACTTGTAAACCAACATGACAGGTAGACATTTTTGTTCTTCACAGAACACCTCATCTGACACCTTCTCCAGTCAGTCCTACTCACCTTTTCACTTCCTTTTGGGCAAACTTTGCGGACTGCATATATCATTGATGAAGACTGGGAGGGAAACTGCCCACATTTCTAACGGAATTGGTCCAAAGCCAGCACGAATTCTGTCCGATTGCGCCCTCTAGTGGTGTAAAATGTACCGTGTTCTTCCTTTTCCTATCACGTTATGCCAAGAGATAAGAGACCTTCAAACAGCAAAAAGGAAAACAAATCAAATATATTATAATACTTCATGAACTGGCACATCTGAGAAATACTTAAGTAAGTCATCGGTAATGATCATTCCTGGAAGTTCAGCACATCTTTTCAGACAACTTACCCTACAGGCCAGGTTACTCTTTGAACATTTGGCACCTTTTGTAATCAAGAAAAAAAACTCCAGGTGTCCAGGTGTTAAGTGACGCTTAATAGTTTAACAAGTTTGCAAGTATAACAAATTTGCACCTTTCATTTCCTCTTTCAAGATTCTGAAAGCTATTGACATTATTTTTATCTCATTTCACAGCAGATACAACCTCAGTTTGATCTGCCCAAGTCACGCCACATGTTCCCAAAAATTCTTGGTGAGGAAAAAATATGTAACATTTGTACCCCAAAGCAATGCAACCTTGAGGTTGCAAACTAGTAACCTTCCCTGCTATAGTAACTATTTCAGCAAATATTACCTACAAAGGTACATCTTTTAAAAACAGAAATGTCAGAACCATATAATACTTATATGTACACCAGTTATTAGTAACCGTTGTCTTCTGTAGGATCAAAATATTCTGGATATTGTTCCGGAAGCCTAGGGAGTAAGGCAGGGTACACCATGGACAGGACACATACAACATTAAATGTAAAACTAGTGATTGGAACTGTGGGAGGAAACCAGAGCACCTGCAGGAAAGTCACGCAAACGCAGAGACCATGCAAACATGCACACAGCCTGATCCGGATTTAAACACGTCTAAACATAACAGCTGTGAAACATCATTCCTTCCTGCTGTGCTTTCATTCTACCCAGTAGTACCTAAATACTGCATTTTAATCAACTTTAAGGTCAGTTGTATGAAATGTGCTTTAGAGCATATAAATACAAAAAAGCAATATAATCCTTTACATAGAGCACAGTGGCTCAGTGAGCACTGCAGCTGCCTTAGTGCATCTCAGCTCCTTGAGAGTGAGTTCAAACCCAACTTAGGCTGTGTAGAGTTTGCATGTTCTCCCTCTATCTGTGTCAGTCCAAAGATGTGTCTTTCAGGTTAATTGGTCACTCTAAATTGCCTACATCATGTGCTTGTGTGGCCACCCTGTGACAGACTGTCATGCCGTCCAGGTGTAGTTTCATAGCCTAGTGCTCTATGGTTCTGGTCTGTTGTAATCCTGCTCAGGATTAAGCTGATAAAAGACTTCTGTTTTATAATGGCTTTGCTTTATATAATGGCTTTATATAATATATTCAAGTTAAAATGGCTGTGATGAAAAACATAGCCTATATGATTGTGAAGGACTAAATTATTTTTGAACATACACTCACCAGCCACTTTATTAGGAACTTCTGTACACCTACAAAAAGCTGTATACCACACACTTTATCTAAAGCAACTTAAGTATAGGTTTACATGCAGTTTCTTCTGTTACCCATTTATGCTGCTGAAGTATTCCAAGTCCATCCAGGCCATCCATCAAGAGCCACACCTAAACCACTGTGCTAACTTGTCACCTCTTTAGAGATGGAGTTCTGGGATTGTGTGCAGGTTATAAAACTGATTAGCAGAGTAATCTGAAAGGACAAGGGTCCTCTGTGTAGCCCAAAATAAGGGCTTTCATATCAATTCCTAAGTGCCAACCCAACCCCCCAAGGAAACATTCAGTCTCTGCATGTCCAGCAGTCTGTGTTCTGGGTCAGTCATGTCCCAAGACTCCAGCACTGTCTAACATGTAGGTGATGTAGAGTCATGAGGTGGCTGATGTGTCAGTCCCATTCTGACCATCCCTGCTGGCTGCGCCCATCTCAGCTGTCTGCTCCAGGTCCCAGTCGTTTCCACATGGCCACATCTTCCCCACGTCTCTCAGGGCAAAGGTTGGCAATGGCAATGCTGCCAGGCACCAGCTGGAGCTCGCAGCTGTTCGCCGCTTCTGTAGCAGAGATGGGTCCCTTAGGTTCACAAAGGACATGGGAAACCTTCTGAGCACATGGATGAAGGACATGCCAGAAAACGCTACTGCTGACAGGAGCCCATTTCCATACAACAAGAGTGTTTGAGAAGACAGCAAAGTAACAGTGTAAACCAGAGTGATTTGAAAAGTAAATATCAACTTTGTCAGTGTGGTGATCCATTCCTCACCACTCTTGCCATGTTGCTCAGACTATTCTTGGTACTTTCCTGCAGGGTGCCCTGCTGACACCCCCTCTCCATAGGTGGGCTGCAGGGGCTCCTTAAACAGTGCTGAGAACTGTCTCTTGAGCCCAGCTGCAAATTATTCCACATCTGTGGGTCAGAAAGCAGAGCACTGGGTGAGGGCAAAGGTCACTTGCTCTGGCAGCCATATGGATGCATTAGCCCATTAGAGTAATAAAACAGTTAAGGATCTCTCATTAACAGAATCAGATGGTTGTAATTTGGGAAGTCAAATGATGCAGTCAACCTCCGAATCGCCGTAAAAAAAACCCCAGCCTCAATTTGTCAGTACGTTTTGGTATATATGAACATATCAAACAACTATCTAGTTAACTGCATTGCCAAAACCACCGTTTACTTCACCAAACCACAAAATATTTGTATTTACATCATTACAAAGTGAAAATGCTTGTGAAACACAGACATCTTGAGAGGATTCTCAAGATTTGTTCAGGAAGAGTTTGATTTACCACAAACATTTTCAAATCATTTTCCTGATCCTTTGAGGGGATGAAATTGGGATTTTGTTCTGGACTTGATAGCTGAGTTGCATGAGACCAGAGACAACATCCAGTTGTTTTAGATTTACAAAGTGATGCTGATACAACTGTGTTAATTCAAACTCTGTGTGGATTTGGCTGTTTTCTAACAGTTTACTGTCAACTTCACAATTAGTCTATCAAAGTTGTATCAACCTACGTGATAGACATTGTTCATTTTTGTAGAAATGATCAATGCCAACAGTACAGTTTAACTCCCTGAACAACATACCCTCTACATCAATTCAAACATCATCCCAGCAGACAAAAATTTTCCAGTTTTAAAATTGTACAAGTCCATTTTCCACTTTTTGATGTACCAAACCCAACCCATTCAAGATTCCAACAATATATTCTTGTTATTGCTGTATGCAAAATGCACATATGCCTTCAAATGTCTAGAGGGCTTTCAAATTCAGTTCATCACTTACGTGGTTTGCTTACTAAGAGAGCATGCAGAAGTGGTTTACCACTGCCTTCTTCTGCGCATGTCTTTGGGTTTTGAACATGGAGAAAAAAATCCTGAGTTGGACTCAAAATTCCATAAAAAATGAGAACAGTTCTGGAACTGTGAGGCACCCTGCAATAGGGCCCTTCAACTGGTGGCCAAGTCTAGCCAATAAATAATTTTTATCAGGCCCTTTAGTTGAACATTAAAACTTAAAATGCACTTATTTTAGAAAAAAATGTGGTCTCTGCCCAAAATTGCACCCAGTCCAAATTCCACCGGTAGCAAACTGTTTCTCCTCTTTGCCCTGCTCCTTGTTCTCAGATAGGACACACGCCAGACCTTGACCAGCTAGGGAGGTTCTTCACTGTCCATTCTCTTTGCTAGTTAGCAAAGTTCTACAAAACAGCCAAAAAATCTTAAAGAGAAAATGTCAACAATGAAATGAGAAAGTAAAAATAATTGGACTGAGAACTATTTGCTGGAACAAAACCAGTGGTCTTTAATGATTCTGTTGCTATAACAAGGTTACTATTTCTGAAGGCACTTGAATGCCAAGCACTCAGACTTCAGCACAACTTTTCCTGCGCATTCAGACACTCATAGATATAAAGTGTAAAGAAAGTGTAGAGACATAAGACTGAACGACCAGAGGAGACAAGCTATCAAGGTCCGATCGATGTGTTCCAAGCAAAGCTGCGTCAGCCTCCCTTCCATATCGCACTGATCCTCAAAACAAAGAAAAAAATTTTTTTGCAAGGTTTGACAAGTTGAACAGGCACTTGCGCCGCTTTATTAAGCTCCCTGATGTTGGAACTGATAGACATCTGAGCATCATCTGAACCGAAGCTGACAACCATCTGTGGACAGAGCTCAACCAAGTCCAGTTCCCAGACTCCAGAAGCTTGGCACTTTCTCTGCTGCCATGCATACGTGCAGGTCAAGCTTTTCACATGCAGTTACAAAAAAAAAAACACAGATGTTGCACCCTTACAAGTAGATATCTGCATTAGCGTTTTTAGATCACTCACTTTATATAAACCCAACTTTACAGGGCTTGATAAGTCACATAAGTGAAATTTTAGTTATTACATGACAGATGAAGCGCTGGTTGTTGGATGTGCAAAAGTCAGAAGTAAAGAGAAAGTGAATGAAAGTCAGCTGAGAGAGGGAGACTTTGTTATGTAATATCTGCTCCTGTGGATATGTTCTGCTTTCAAATTGAAAATTGTTTGCAGCAAATGTGATTATAAAAAAAAAGATTAACTAAAAGCAATGATTCCAGGGCATGACTGTCCAGTCCGTAGTTATGAAATTAAAGGGAATCCCTCAGTAAATTTCACATGATTTTTCTGTGTGTGATTCATATCAGTTCAAATATCGATATACATTTACAAGACCCTTCAATATATCTTTCAACCCTTCAATTTCTTGTTCACATGTAGGTGCTGAAATCTGAGAATTACTCTGTTTGGCGCTTTATATTGAATCATTTTGACCCTGCACCACAGTATTGTGCCACATTTTTAATGTGCGCCATAATAACATTTATACCCCCCGTGCAGATACAGTCACACACAGACACATTTGCTCACACAGACACACAAGCATATGAATGTACCGTGTCTGCAGTAGACATGGAGGAAATGGGATGGATGTTGGAGTCTCGGATTGACGACTCACTGTTGGACACAGATGCGCAGTCCTTCTGCGGGGGCTGGGACAGGCAGCGCAGACATGGTACCCTCTCTGCCAGGGTGGTCCTGTCAGGGAAGAAAGCCAGAGGTGTAATGTCATCTTATGATGTGCTTCAAAAAGATCTATTAACAGGTGGGCTAGTGCATAAAAAACTGGGCTGATGGGCTGTTTGACTGATTTGCTAGTAAGTTGAAGAGTTAAGAGGAAAGGAATGTAAACAGAAGGGAACCCCCCCCCCCCCCCCCCCCAAGCACACACACGCACGCACACACACACACACGCGCGCGCGCACNACCCCCCCCCCCCCCCCAATGAGCTCTACCTATATTTGCTGTGTATGATGGCATAAATGAAGGGGTTGTAGATGGCCGATGCCTTGGCGATGATTGCCGGAATAGTTTTGGAGTACGGGGTCAGGATGTTGGCGTGTCTGGAACAAGAAAATCAGTGTGTTCTGATTCTTCTAATGGTTCTCAGATGTTGCAGGAATGATAATAATAGTTCACACGCACGCACACAACAAATTCCATAAATAACAGAGCCCAGAGACAGTGACACACAGGTGAGTTTTAGTGGAATGAATTCCATCTCTTCTCCCATCAGCGTATGCTGTGGCACCTCTGATCAATCTCATCTGACAGTTACTGGCTCCTAGTGTACTGCAATATCCTCAGCGATTTATGCTGAGTCCTTTATCAATGTACTTAAAGGGTGTATAAATGCCGTATAAATGGGCAAGTTATTATAAAGTTATTTAACGTTGTAAGTTGTTTTGGACAAAGGTCTCAGCTAAATAAAGATTTAAAATAACAGTTATGGGAAAGTTGACATATTCTGCTTTCTAGTGTCACACAAAGACTGAATACTGTAGAGCTGGGTAGTCAGAAACAATGCTGAACTAACAGTAAGGTTTTGTTAAAAAATAAACCAGTCTGTAGAAGTACTCACTCAAAAATGACCTCAAGTAAAAATGATCATGTCAATATTCTTCTTGAATATCAATTTACTTTGATTCAAATGATTTTTAATGTCCTGAACCACCAGCGATGTTCAAACAAAATTCGAAAAAATTCAAAATTCAGTTAACACACAGTTAATGTCTCACTTACAAACTTTCGAGTTACAAATGTTTTCTTAATACAGACATTTTCAGTGATGCGTTCTTTTTTCAGAGAAAAAGATGCTTGACAAACCAGTTCTAATTGCACATCAAAGCTTTATCTAAAAAAAATCCTAGTCACTAATAGTAAGATTTTTCTAAACCCTGGAGAAAGTGGAAAGAACCAAAGAAAATGTGAACAGGCTGTGGGCTTAGGCATCTACCAGTCCTAAGAACCATTTAGCATAGTGGTGCCTCTCTGTCATGCTGCACCTCATGCAGTACCTCTAGTTGTGAGATGATGTCCAGCTGCTGGTTTCAAGTGGAATAACGGTTCACAATAAAGAGAAAATTTGAAGAATTAGGTTGTAAATATAGGTATTAAGTTATTATTCTTTTAGCCAACACTTTTCTCCAAAGCAGCTTACCCCAGATTACTCCGATAAGCGACACAAACCTGATCAGCAATAAACTCTGGGCTCGCGCTGCAGAGTGGGATTTAGCCTGTATGGTATTAGGACCTCGCTCATATGTTCTGTGGATTCTACATGACATGATATTTCAAGACAATAGGATGGTAAGGACTGCGATGGGCTGGTGTCCCATTCAAGGTATAGTTTCATAACATAGTGCCCCGTGATCGCAGGAAAGGCACCAGACTGCCGTGACCCTGACCAGGACGGATGGATGTAACAGTAAGTACTGTAACAGTTTAATTAAATTTACACATTCTTCACTTAGACTTCTTTCTTCTTTCTTGTAAGTGAGGTACATTTCTGAGTACAACTGGTCCCTAATTTATAAACTTGTTCAGTTATGAACTTTTGGCCAATGCAAAGTAATGTATTTTTCCATAAGAGAACTATCATACAGACACAAATTATGAACCAAAGTTTCCCCTAATGTGGTAATAAACAGCAATTTGACAGACAGCATGATTAAGCGCTTTCTAAAAAAAGTTGGGTCTGATCTGTCTCTGCCAGAACTTTGGGCTTAAACACGCCAGTGCAGAGTTATGAGTGAACTAACCCAATTCTTACTGAACATACTAATAATTGTAAATACTAACACAGATGGACCTTGCTTAAGGGTCTTATAGCAAGACATTCTGTGACCACTGTTACATACCTAACTATCTCTAATATATTTAAAACATGCTTCTTTAGTAGATACATCACCATGCAAAAAATGAGTAAATAAATAAATTGGAAAAACCACAGCATTATTGAGAATCCCCAGAAGGGGAACCTCTCTCAGCTGTGCACGGAAAGCCCAGAATTTCTCAGAAAGCTCTGTGTGTCCCAAAAAATCTCAGCAAGACACAGCTCTCCAGCTGTGATGTAACTGCTGGTCCTAACAAAACACAACATGGCCAGCATTGCTCCAGCTTTCCAGCACTAGTCAGAAACCCTAGAGGGACCCAATGCAGCAGGTGTCATTTTCTGAGAAGGTTTGGTGTCACACTGGCAGGACTAGCAGGGGTTTTATTCCTCTTTTCACGTAATAGTCGTAAATCAGCAACAACATAAAAGCAATAATGTTAAGGAAAAAACAGTTCACCTCCAAACATCTGGAAACAAAATGAAACAAAAAATTGTGGATTTTTTTCAACAGTGGACAAGTATACAGATACAAGTTCAACAAACACAAAACTATAAATAGAATAGACATCACCTCATTTTCCTGTCCCAAACCTACTGTACTTTTTTTTCTTTTTTGTTTTGCCTTAAATGACCTCACCCAGCACTACCCATGATCCTGGGACTACCAAGCCAAAGCAGAATTACCTAGAACCCCAACATTACCCAGAAAAAATCTTCAGCACCAGATAAGAGCACAGGATTATCCCAGAAACATATCCCAACACCCCAGGTTTACCCAAGAACCCCAGCCTTATCCAGAAGCCATTGCATTACCCAGCCCAGGCGATGAGTGTGACAAAGGCGTAGGGCGACCAAGACAGCACATACACGATGATGACCACAAAGGCAATTTTTGCCAGCTTCCACTCTCTCCTGATGGACTGCTGTTGGACCAGGGGGGATTTCTTGACCTGCATCCCCAGGTCCTGCAGGTTTCTGAGTGCACACAGACAGGAAGGGGGTCAGGGGAGCTACCCATGTGAAACAAATATTGAATGAAAGGGAAAAAAAGAATAGCTTTGTTTTGAAAAGTTTTGTTCTTCACATTTCCTCTCTTCAGTCACTACCTCTGGTCTGTGACCCATCAACCTCACCAGACTCACATATTTTCCTTTGAGATGCTCTGCCAAACCTTAACTGCACCTTCTTTCAATTGCTGCTTGCAGTTTGAACAAGAGAAATGTATGGTCAGTTGGATGTGAATCAGGACGCTGACTCAGCCAGTTTAAAACTTTCCACAATTTTTCTAATTATCTCCTTGGTTATGTGTGCACTGTGTTTTGAAATGATGCCTTGCTGCATTATGTGGTTCTGCCCAATGAGCTTGGGGACAGTTTTTGGATATGGGAAGAAAAGATGTTTCTGTACATTTCAGAATTAATTTTTCCGCATCACTGACATCATCAGTGAAGAGCACTGATCCAGTTCCAGGTCATGCACGACCAAACCATGACACAGCCTCCTCCGTGCTTCACAGGGGAGGTGATGTGCGTATGGTCTTTCTCAACACTTTTCCATTCTCGTCACTTGGATAAAGATCTATCTTCACCTCATCTGTTCTTAAGACTTTGTTCCAGAACTTTTCTGGTTCAGCTTTGCCGCTTTTTGCAAATTTCAACTGCCCTGTGTTCTTGGTGCGCACAGAATTTTGCAGCTTCATACTTTCTGTATTTTTCTTTGCTAAGTTGTCTGTGAAAAATGAATTGTGATGTTTTTACCCCTGACTTCTGTCTGCAGTTTATGCTGACTGTTCCTTCACAGCTTTTTAATGACTTCACTGTCATTATTTGCTGGTCTTCCTTGGATGGCCTGACCATAACAAATAGTTTACCCTGCTAGTAATTTCTTTCTATTTCAAAATATTCTATACTGTTGATCTTGCAGTTGCCTGATGTTCTGGGATGGTTCTAACGGCTGTTTGTGTTAGCCTCATCTTCAGAATTGCTTGCTTTTCCTTTATAGTCAGTTCTCTAATTTTCAACTTGGATTATACCTTTTGCATTGAAACATGACGAAGAGGCAAAACTCCGGTGGTTACCACAGATCCTTCACACTGACAAATCTTTTATGTGCACACAGTAAAGGCAACATGCAATACTGGTCCAAATAGAAACACTTCACACCCATTTGACTCAGTAGTTATGCTCAGCTGAAATTTAGGGGGATAAAACAAATTAAATGATTTTGTTCCAAAATGGTTTAGGATGTAAGAAATAAAAGCTGGCTTTCTGTGCATTTGCCTCATATCTTCATTTCTGAAAGACACATTTCATGAGGATCCAACAAAAACAACCAATTTCACTGCACTGTCCTACTATCTGTGCTTTTCACTGGAATATTTCATTTTGAAATGTCATAACTTGTGGATTTTGCCAGCATTATTCCGTTATTGTGTATCGGCTAAATGAATGTAATGTGAAAATGTAATACTGCATTTATACACACCTCAAAAAACCCTGTAAAATGCCTACTTCTACGTAATGTGTCGGGAGGTTTAATAAAATGGCTTACTCGCCTGCCAGTGCTGCGAACAGCCAGAAACATGCAGAGGTAGCAGTAGGAGATGATGCCCAGCGGGAGGAAGAACACAAAGCAGCACAGCATGAGGGTGTAGCTCTTGTTGGCGTAGGTGGATGTGACATAGTCCCAGGTACAGGTGGTCATCAGGCCTTCGGGAACATAGGAACCTGGTGGAGACACATGAACATCACGTTTTAAAACACTCAGAAAACAGAAAGATATTGGAATAGTGTTATGACTGGTAGAAGGAAGACCTAGAGAGGTTTGGGCTTACATATTTATACAATAAATTGCTTTGTCACTTATGCCTCTTTAGCTGCATTCCAAAGTTAAGCCCTAATCCTGAATGAAAATTGGTGGTCGAGACTGTCCAATATGAGGGAAATATAATTTGTTAGATTCTTTGTTTTTTGTGCTTCGAACTGATTTGTTTATTGTTGCAAAACTTGAAAAGCAAATGAACATACTGTTGTTCTCAAGTGCAAGTAGCTGGCGGTCCATCAAATTACATAATGAATTAGTGAGACTGTTTCTACAAACTAGTTCTATAGGACTTTAGCACATTAAACACGTTTTCATTGCAGTCTTGCCATTGAAAATTATTATTCTAATGCTAAATATTTGGTTTTAATCATGCAAGCATTTTTCCTGCAAGCTGTATCCTCAGCGCTCTGGAAAATGATCTCAGAAGGTGCAAAGAGGCAGAAGTTCAGCGTGGGCTTGACATCTCTGGTGTTTTCAGTCTTGGTTCCATGGTACATGAACTCATTTAAGTGAGTGTTAGAAGCGATATAGTGTGTTATAATTTGTTATTAAGAACAGACTGGCTTTGTTTGCAAACTTTTGCAATATTTCCTTGATTCGTGTGCTTCAAAGAGACACTTTCCTTGTGTTTTGATGACATTCTACGTAAGACATATGGAAAATGTTACAGCTGTGCTGGAATTTTTTTGGGTTGCTTTTTTAAAATAATAACTGTAATACTAGAAATGTTTGGCCAGCAGTTATTGAGATATAACAAAACACTGCTGGGAAGCGAAAGTGGGTCTAAGGGACAGTATCTCTTGTGTTGCTTTATTAAATGAAAGAGGATACTGTGTGCAAGTGCTCAGATCTGTGTATGTCTGAATTAGATGCTTTATGATCAGTTTGAATAAAACATCTGTTTATTTGCCTCTGTAGGAAGCTGGCTGACTGCTGGATTGTATAAATTCTTCAATCACATGATATTAAACCCACTCACATGAAGGTTTTCACCAACCCAGAGGATGAAAAATGAATTTCCCCAGAAACTGAAACATATTTAAAACATTGCTGAAAAGAAGTTGTAAAAACTGTTCAGAATTTGGATTTTTGTGAAAGGTGAATTATTCCACATTCAGACAGGGGACTCAACACGCACTCCAGCCCAGGAGAGGGGCCAGGCTCCAGGCCAGCGAGTAGATCCAGACCAGGCAGATGAGCAGCACACTGCGCCGTTTTGATGACCACTGCAGGGTCTGCAGGGGCCTGGTGATCACCACGTATCGGTCCAGCGAAATAGCTAGCAGGCTGATCATGGAGGTGATCCCAAAGAGAGCTCCGCAGAAGGCATACAGCTTGCACCCTGGGGACATTTTCACAATGCTGTGATTAGCAGGAGCCCCCTGGCTGGTCAATATAGAAAGAGAGTGGAAGGAGGCGGCATCATTACCGAGTTCACCAAACATCCACTCCTTGTACAGGGAGTTGATGAAGAAGACGGGTGACTGTGTGACGGCCATGAGGAAGTCACTCACTGCCAAGTTCACAATGAAGTAGTTGGGCAGCGTCCGCAGTCGCTTGTTGCTGGTCCAGGAGGGTGCATGAGGACGGACAGAGAGAGAGAAACAAGCATGCCGGATGTTAGAAAGGGGCTCCCCAGCTCTCCCCCTTCACACTCAAGGTTTCACTTATGACTCCCATTCAAGATGCAAACTGAACCATGGACTTTTTAACAATGGTTTTTTGGGTTATGTAGGAAAACCAATAATATGTGGTTTGTGTCGATGGAGATTTTTGACAAATTGATTGTGAGGATAAAGCTGGGCCTGACTTTTTTTTTCAGACTACACAATGTGAGCTTAATCCAGCTGCAGAAGAAGTAGGGAGGTTCTACGATCTGGTTTTCTAGGCCAAATTCTATCTGCCAGTTTGTAGCTTTGCATGCTTTTTGCAAGCTGATGACAGGTCAGGAGCTCATGCCAAGGACCCTCAGATAGGATCCACAGATCTGAAAGCTCAAAAAGGTCAACAACAAAGAGTAAAGTGAGTGGAAAACTGATCAACCATTCATGGCCTTACACCTATCCGGGTCACCTGACAACCTTTACAAACCCATAGTCACAACTTCCCCCCTTTTAATTTTCTCTGCGTTTTCAACAACAGAATGGCTGCACAAAAAACAACAAGCTTGGTGTTCTCCTCAAAACATCATTAAGAGTTAAAGTCTTCTCTCTGATCACCAGTTCCTCACATATGCCAATGATCACATTAGTTAGGTTACTTGTTGCCTGACTCTTGCTTTTGGTGCCCTTCTTTGTGTTAAACATTCTGACGTGCCATGATCAGAAAGGGCACTACATAAAAAAGAACTGAACGGAACTGATTTGAATTTCATTAACCAATATTCAACTGTCAGTCTGTATCAATGGGCAACTGAGCAAAATTGTAAGGTATGTCTGTGGATAAAAGCAGAGCAAATAAATGAACGGCTTGATAAAATGAATATATGAGGCACTCTGAAAAATTACAGAATTTTTATAAAAAATACATTGAAATGAGAATGTTGGCAGGATTGCAGCTTGGTGCCGATATCAGTTTCAAAATAACCGTAACGATACAACCATAAAACAATCGGCTGTAAATCAGCAGCACAAAACTGAAATCTTCACTGCTGCCGCTGACTTTGCACAGAGCCCTCTGCCCACCACTGTATTAATAGCTTATAAAAAGCCACACAAGCCGTTCCTGCGCCCTGTACCAAACATCGCAGAGCGTCATCTTCACGTCACAAATGACTCAGACCACATGCATCACCGGCAGTGTTTGTTCCCTCAGACATTCCAAGACATTTAGAGTCTATCCAAACATTTAACCACATTCTAAGAACTAGTGAACTTGTTCAGAGCTCAGTGAATGATACGATTATTTTAATTATACAAAAGATGCTGTTTTTGCGCATACTGGGACAGTGTGTCGCCCAGAGTCCAGAGTACAGCACATGGTCTAATTTCGCTGAACTTTCTCCTGACTTTTCCTGACCTCACAGGCAATTTCTCTCTTTGTTTGCCCCACAAAACAGGAGCAGTAATCAGAATCTGCTGTCATTTCCCAGCTGTGATACAGCTATTTCACTTCTTTACCTGAGGTCAGTAGTTCTGGGTGAAATAAAACATGAATTTCTTTTTTACAATTTAAATCATTCTCTCTCTTTACCCATTAAACCCTCCCAGTCTGTCATTTTCTAATTCTATTAATCGATGTCCATGTCATTGCCCCGAACCCAGCAGGAGTCTGACCAGGAGAACATCAGCAATCTGTTTATATCCCAACCATATGTCAGGTTATTTGGAAAGAGAGACAAAGCAGCACCAGGAAGCAAGTGCTTCACTGTCACTTTGAAAAAACTTTGAATCTGGACTCAGAATTATTCGAAAGAGAAGCCCACAATAAAACAGTCAAATCTTGGTCTGGTTCCACTACTGTTTAGGTAACAGTGCCCCCCTTGGGCACCTGCTGGTACAGTGTTAAAACAAGCATTTTTGCTGCCAAGTACCCTGGTATGTCAACAGTAAAATCTTTTGTTTTTTTGACAGCGCAGCAAAACATTTCAGGGGCGCAAGGGTCAAATATGCAAGTTTATTCAGATGATGAGAAGTCACTTTAAGCAACGTGTGTCAGGGCTGGTTAGGTGACATCACACTTGTAGTTAAGCATGTCCACAGAAAGTGCACCATGTTCAGGAGGATCTGTAGCTATTTAATATATTTTAAACACTGGTCAGAAGCACGTGCAGCAGTTTGTCAACAGAAACTAAGGCACTACTTGAATTTTACATTGCTCATTTTTCAAGATCTTTGCACAAAGTACCTTTCATAGCATTTGATATTACCATTGTGTATTTGTTCAGGTGGCACTTTCTGTAGAGCAGCTTACAGTGTGAAGTTTTGTAAAATGTTAAATTTACTTACCATTTATACAGCCGGGTAATTTTTACTAGAACACTTCAAGGTAAGGAAATCGATAAAAGGTGCTAGAGCAGTACTGGGGAATACTGCCTGATAATGGTATACATTAATAAGTAATTAAATATTTATTAACGTCAAGTTTGCACTTATTTTGCAGATGCTTTTCTTCAAAATGATGTACAACATCCAGTTGCATTTCTGCGTACTTCTTGGAAAATAATGAACATGAACATAAAACAATCTCACAAAATCTTGTTTACCACCATGCTTACATTACTATTAAAGGTGTCACTTGTGGGAAAAACTAAAAAGGACTAATTTAGCATGTTAATAATGCTATTGCCATTTAGCTTTGTACATTTAATCAAGTGGTACAAGCACAAGAGAGGACCTTGTACAATATTCCCAGCAGAAAAATGACAAGATTCTGTCATCTTTCTGAAAAACAGATTCATTCAAAGGTACATTCCTTCTAATTCAAAAAAGACTTTAAGTTCAGGGGCTTGAAGTAATTTTCACAGAATCTCGATCTAGTCCAGTGATACAAGAACTGTGGAACGGGACCCTGCCGGGTGTCTTTTGGTCCAAAATGCTGAATCTTCAAAGAGTGTCCAAGGAAAGTGTTAATGTTTGCTTCCTTATTTCGAGGGCATATCCTCAGGGTCTGGCACTTTGAGAAGAGCACACAGTATAAGACACTGTCAAAGCCCACCACACCACTTGGGGCAGAACTGAGCCAGCTTGCCAACAGTCATCTATGTCAAACCATCATCCACTCAGTCCACTGACAAAATAAATCAAATCCTGCATCATGAGAACACAAACTGATGTTTCCTGAAGGAAAACCATTTGGTTTGAATACTATGATAAAACAATAACAGATTGCAAGCCTCCAGTGAAGACACAGAATTAAAAACAAACTTAATACTTGTACTCTTCATTTTAGTGGAATTTGACAGTTGAGACATATAACATCGAGAGAGGCTGGATATTAGTTTTGGATATTTGCCTCACAGCAACGTATGTGAGGATCAGTCAAGTGCAGAACTGCAGTAGAACATGGGGTCACATGAGTGTTCAGACCTGTTCCGCAAGACGGTGCAGGTTAACTCTGGAGGTCAGTGCTTCTGTGAATGAGAAAGTGCTAGGATAAAATATAAAAAGGAAGGGGAAACACTGTATTTCGACTCTTTGAAAAACAAAGAAATGAATTTTTTCAAACCAAAATCAAACTGAGTAATCCAGAGAACTGGCCTTCTGCTAAAACACATAAGTCTGTAGTAAACCAATCTCTAAGGGAACTGCAGCCAACAAACAGCAAGTTCATCAGTATCTATGAACTGGTAATAACCAGACCTTGCTATATACCATGGTAGCCATCTATGTCTGTCACAAAATCACATGCAGAGGAACTAGAAGTTATTTTCCATAACTCATAAAGAAGAAGAAACTTAAGCTCAGCATCAAAGTACACGGATTCTTTCCCTCCATTTTTCATCACTCCATTTTTCATCACCTGACACTCTCACTCCTGGATCTTTCAAAGGTTGCCGGCCCGGCTGCCTACCTGCAGAAAGCAAACAACACCAGAGCATTGCCAGCCACCCCCAAGGTCCCAATGATGAATACACAGAAGGCCACCACGTAGTGCACATAGTCTGGGACATCCACCTTGCGGAAAAAGCTGCGCTGGGGCTCCATATCCGCAAGCCACCCTGTAGGTGTTTCAAAGTGCCCTACATAAACCTGCTGTTCTAAATCAGCACTCGTGCCTCTGCTCCCTCAATCTGTCTCAGGATAAGCATTAGACATACTAACAAACAAACTCGGCCCTTTTACTGCCCCACCACCAGCAGCAGCAGCCCCCGAACACTACCTCCCTCCTCCATCCAGCCCCCCCTGCACAGAGCATGCAGCCCTGAGCAATCGCAGAGTTACATAAGCTCCCTTATTTCTACAATCAGATGTCTATTATTATATTTGTTTCCTTTGCAGGTCATATGACCCCCTGGCTTCGCCTCTTCACTTTCCAAGAAAAAGACTCAGATCCTGAGTTTCCTTTAATATGATTTTTTTCCTACCATTTGCATGGTTTATAAAAAAAAAAGAAGAATATCATTTTAGGCTGATCCAAGTCGTGGCAGAAGGGCAACATTCACATTCTCATATACAGCAGTATAACCTGTTTTTGCACGTAAATGGGGTTTGTAAGTCATGAGATTACTTCATAACCAATTTTGAGACGTGTTTTTTTCCCTGAGGGTACCCCTCCTAACCAAAATCTGCAAGGAATGAATAATCACTTTTGTAATACTGTTTTTGGATAACTAAATACTCATATGTATTCTGGCCTTTCATAAAGGTATCTGTAGAGAAGGTTGCCATAAGGAACACACACACACACACACACACACACACACACAAATCAAACAATTGTTAGTATTAATTAATAATTGGAGAATAAATTCCACAGAACAACTGCTCTTGGTTGCACCAAGCAGAGTATAGGAGATTTATTCCAGAGCATAAAAGAGCAACATGCAGCTTGCAAAGTATTAAACACATGAAGGTTTGCAGGTTTCACTCCTACCACCAGTTTAGGGTCTGCATGTTGAACATGTACAACAATGGGGTTTATTGACTAGGTGGTAGGACTATATGCATGTGACCTAGTTGCAAGGCTTCTGTGAGATTGTCACCAAGCAGTGGATTTATCAGTTCTTCAGCATCCAGTAGCCTATCACTGGATGACCAGCATCACAGAACAATGCAGCCATTTGTGTCTCCGTGTAGCCTGTGCCGCGGGGTGCATATATGCTCTTTAGAATCAGAACACTCTCTAGAAATCATTTGCTGTATGTTGTTAAATTAAAATTGACTCACATGATTCCAGATAACTGGAATGTCTTGTAAAGAAACTCCTTCATTGGTGATTTTTTCCACATTTAAATTCCATATTAATAGAATACGTATATGTGCCTATTCCATCTGCTGTCCATCCTGGGTCATTGTGGATATATCTCCTTGCACAAGTTCTCTGATGACTCCACATCAGGGAGACAATGGAGCTGGTGGTCATTTTCATGGTTAAAGAGCCTTTGCTGTTGGTTACTGTCGAAGGTGCAGATGTGGAATTTGTTCACTTCTTACAGTACTTGGGGGTTCCACAACCAACTGGTTCCACAATATAGACATGCAGTATAAGAAAGGACAAAGCAGGACATACTTTCTTAGAAGACAAAGGTCCTTTAACATAGGCAGTAACGTTCTCCCCATGTTCTACCAGACAGTAGTTGCAGTGTGATCTTTTATGCTGTTGTGTATTGAGTGGGGTGGGCATGACATCTGCTAAAAGATGTGGACTCAATAATCTCATCAAGAAAACAAATGTGGTGAATGTATTAAAATAAATAAGCATTAGTGGGTATGCAAATATCGCCTCTCTTTGTCAGTACTAGCCGTATCCCAGTTAGTCATTTGTACCCTTTGACCAACGTTACAGTCAAGAAAAATCTGACAGTCAAACAAAAATCTAAATCAGAAAATCATACTATGGTGGGACACAGGCATATTCCACTAGGTTGCCCCTCTCCTTCCCTATGTTGAAAGCAGGAAAGTTGTGAATCAAAATTTCCACCGTTTCCCATGAGTTGTCACAAAACAGGCCTATTTTCCCTGTGTTTCTCCTATTCTTGGAATCATAATTCAGTTTTTTTCTATTACTATTATTGCACAGTGGCACAGTGTGCAGGGCTGCTGTCTCAAACCGTCCAGTCTGTGGAGTTTGCATGTTCTACCCATGTCTGTGTGGGTTTTCTTCCACAGTGCAAAGATATGTGTTACAGCTTAAATGGTCACTCAAATTCTCATAGTGTGTGCATCTGTGTGTTACTGTTTCTATGTGTGGCTACCCTGCACTGGATGGGTGTCTCTGTGACCCAGCTGACTATCCAATGAGGTGAACATGAAATCAGTGCAGATCCACAGCAGGATTATTTCCCTTTAGCAACGACCACTGGTCTATTGACAAGTGCACGAGTCCCAGCGATAGCTATTTTACAGAGTTCAGACTTCTGCTAGTGAACAACAGTCTTAACTATACTTTTCATTTGCATGCTTCCATCTCTTTGTTCCTCTGTGAAATGAATAATTTTATACAATAGGCTCTGCTCTCAACCAGACCATTCAGCAGTTAAATGAACGAACATCAATTTTTAGCACAACACTTTACCTGTTATTCATTTAAAGTCCAACACATTAAAAAATCATTTACTACAAAATTTTACAAACTCAGCATTTCTCAGTTTCTTTACCCGAATAATACAATGTTTCCATTTCCATGCCTCTCTACCCATTAGTTTTTATAGAACTACAACTCCCATATCGCTTCTTTTGCTACTTGGCCCTCAGCTTCCATTTTATTCAGGGTAATGTGAGAGTTTATTACATATGTTAACAGCACATTTCTATAAATAACCATTGTGACAATGTACATAATCTGCAAAACATGGGATTTCATCCCTGCGAACCAACTGGTCCATCACACCACATCGAGGGTTTTGTGTCCTGTGTAGCACCCAGTGACTCCAAAACAGGCTCCAGACCCCTGTGACCCTGAACGGGTGATGGATAATGGAGGATGGATAGGCTGTTGCTATGTCTCAGTTTCTGTACTTTGAGCCATTCTTCTTGCTGATACCATCCGTTGAATAAGGAAGGGAATGTCGACTGTCTTCATTTCCAGATGTCCTCCTGCTCTGTATGAATGACCCCATACACCATGCCCAAAACAGTATCACTTCTAAAGGATTTTGACCTTTTCTCTGGTTATACATTGAATTACCAAAAAAAGTGAATGTTTTGCAGCTAATGGATGCACAATTAAAGCTGTCCAGTCGTTCTCTCTTCCCAGTTTGTGGGTCAGAATTTAAATATCTCGGGATCCATATTACCCACTCCTTCTCCCAAATCCTCCAGACTAACTTATCTCCACTTTTGGAGCAAGAAAGATTTGACTTCCAGACATGGAACAGCCTACTACTTTGTCTTGTTGGGAGAATATTGTAAAATTCTGTAAAAAATTTTGCATCATGCCCATTTATATCAATAGTCAATGCATATAAAAACCCTTCCCAGCTGACAACCAAGCAATTTAATATTGTTGCTGTTGCCTCTTTAACAGGTGGGGGTAGGACATTGTTAACATGGAAATGTCTCTATCCTCACTCCTTCTCCCTCTGGCTCAAAGATATGTTGTACTTTGTCAAACCAGAAAAAAAATTCACCCAACAAGGTTCTGTCAACCAATTTTACACCACCTGGAGCTTCCTTATCTATTATTTTGATTCTCTAGATGACCTGCCTTTGGGATGAGTGTCGAACTGTATACTTTGTCTAAGCCTATTGATGTGCTACTTTGTTCTGTAAAGACCTGGTATAGCAGACACCTGAGATTCTGCCTCACAGTCGATTTGCTTTTACAGTTCAGGTCTTTTTAATTTCCTTTTCATTTCCCCCTGAAGTTCTGTTAAGGGTTTGTGGACATAGAGTGTGGGGAGGGGGGTTTTTCTGTTGTTGGTTACTGCTGCTGTTGTGATGACAGGGGGAAAAAAAAGTGAAAAAGTAAAAGTACCAAAAACAATAAATAATAATAATAATAATAATGAGGAAAAACAAACCAATCTCTTCAGAAGTAATTACACAATGTCAAAAACTGGAAGCCCGAATGGAACACACTGCCCATTGCTGCATTCTTGAGCAAGAAAAACTGACACCGGACCTCCATTTAAGATCACATACCCCATTCCATCAAAAATGCACATGTACATTTTAAACATACATGACTGGAACATTATGTTCTGAATTTTCAGTTATATAACTGCATGCATTTTGAAAAATAATAATATTGAAGAGCCATTGTTTAGTGAAAGCATTTTCCAACCAGCAAGAAGGTGGAACAGTTCATTCCTGACTTTTTTCTAAAGATTTCAGCACAATGTCTCAAAGATGGATGAACCACTGATGATGTAGAACTGAAAATAAGTATTTCCCAGATGTTTGGGGATATTTTACAGCTGAACCTTCTCTTTATGGTCTTAAAAATTGTTTAGGGTACTAAGAGTCAACCCATTCCAGTATGGCTATTATGTCGGTTCAGGGTCATGCCATTCCACCAGGTTACTCATGGTGGTGCTGAGCTCAGGTTCACCAGTTACAGTACCATTGTTTTGTTTGAAACATTTCCAACACTGTCCAGAACTGTGGGTAAATGTAACAGCAAAAACAAAATCAATGTTGCTGTAGGCTAAATGTCATGGCCAGTGACTGGAATTGATCTTTGCCAACCATATTGGGGTCATGTGGTACAGAACTATTTTCTGATTTACTGTGTCCAGTGGCAGCTTTGCACAATGGTGGAATTTGCACAGAAGGACAGTGTGTGTTATGTCTTCATCTGTAAAGCCTGGTGTCATTCCAGGGCTCTGGTTCAATTACACATCAAAGCCGTTTTAAAAATGTGTCATCTACAGGACCAGTCATTATTTCCTACAGATTGACATATTCCTAATATTCACATGTGGCAGAAAAAGAACACCAATGAAGGTGTTTCCTTGAGGTTTTGGTAGTATCCACATCTACTCTTCTTTTTCAACTTTACTAGCTTTACTGTTCAGAAGGGTTCCACTTACTGGAGGCGATTCAAGAGGAGTGAGCAAAAATAATTCAGCGGGTCACAAGAGTACAGAATAATGCTATCATCACTGTCCCCATGTCCCCATATTTTGTCCAGCTCCAGAGGGAAAAGTACAAATGTACTTGCAGAGGAGACTAAGTGGAAGAGATGCTGAACTTCTGAACAGTCAAGGGGACTAGGTTACCCTATACCAGCACATTAGCACACACCGCTCGTAACAGCATTTTGTTTAACTGTTTGTTTGTATATGTTGTGTTTTTATCCATAGTAGCTCAATTTACAGCAACTTACCCAAGATTACAATGCAGGGAAAGTACTGCCCTGTCCAAGGTTACTGCAGCAGTAACTGGGAAAGGCATGCTAAAGTCCAAGGATATCTTGGGAATCCTGATCAGGAATCCTCAAAGGATTCCAGAGATGAAAAGGGTCCTTCAATACACATACAAGAGGGAGCAATTAAAATGGGATTTGCATAATGAGAAATACTAATGACACACAAAACCATTTTTCAGAAGGTTATCCCATCACTATAACCATTATTGCTGCTTTCATCGCTGTCGTCATGAATGTGATCTTTACCTTAATTTATCTAAATTTGTCTTTTGTGCATTGTCGTTTTGTGATCATTTTTTACATTCTTGCCATTGTCTTGACTTCTTCTCCCTGCTCTGTGCACCACGGATCTGAGGAACTTCATTTCTTGCTCCCTTATACACGTGTTGTAAAGATCAGGATTCCCAAGATATCCTTGGGCTTTAGCATGCCTTTCCCAGTTACTGCTGCAGTAACCTTGGACAGGGCAGAACTTTCCCTGCATTGTAATCTTGGGTAATTGCTGTAAATTGAGTTACTATGGATAAAAACACATAACTTATTGACAACAGCATTTGGTGCAAATTGGATCAAAATGGTTTTACCGCGGAAAATTTGAATAAATAAAATGGGTTAAGCGTCTATCTAATTCACAAGGATTCTTGAAGGCACTTCCAGTGGCATGTCGTACACGCTGAGCTAAATGCAGAAGTAATTTGGAGTTGTAATATACATTAAATACCACAAGGGTTCAAGACCACTGATGTGTCACAGTGAGAGGTCATTGTTGGGACTGTTTTGAACTGACGGTTATGAAATTTTGGAAAGATTTATAATAGTCTATCATGAGGAAATATCATCTCTTCACTCCTCATGACCTCAGTTGTTTCCAGTCCTGGTGGTCCTGCTCTACCTCTGTGTATAATGGCATTGAGAACATGTGCCAAAGCTCTCCACCCAGAAGTTTTTGGTTTAGTTAAGTGGTTTAGTTCCAGTCATCACTTACAGGACTGCAAGGTCTGTATCCTGTGCTGACTGTAGCCCTTCCCAGTCATGAGCTGATTACTCCCATGCAAATAATTTTAGCGAATGATTTCTTGAATTCTGGAGATCATCAGAAACCAAACATCTGAGGACTAGTCAGATGTTTAAAGTACTGCAGTACTAATTCCCTAATTCAGTACAGTAGAAGAACTGGAGTTCTGTCCAGGGTGCACCCTGCCTCATGCACTATGCTTCTGACTCAAGACTACCAATCAGTTACTCATAATGGATGGATAAATGGATGGAAGGACGGATCTTGTGTAACAAGTTAAGAGCCTGTTAACTAGTTAACAGTTAACAAGTCTCTGCTTCTTCCAGCACATTAAAACCCTAATTCAGTCCCGCAGAGCTTCTGTATAATATCCACATTTATGCTACAACTCACACTGCATAGTTTCTGGTCCAGGCCAGTGTGATATCCCACCATGACTAGTGCTTCCCCTTTCTGTCTGGCTTTCTGTTTCCATGTCCACCAGCAATCCTTATCATTTGATCCAGAGTATCTCTGCACGAATTTTGTTTGGACTAGTGAAGTGTTCTCATGTATATTCTAGTTACAGTCCCTGATACCTGCAGGACTTGATCATTCACTATGTCCCAGCTAGACTACTATACTCCTCTACCTGTGGGCACTTGGTGGTCCCATGTACAAAAGGCCCACTAAAGGTTCTTGCTTCTGACTCCAACGTGCTAAAATGAGCTCCCTCTCTCACTCAAAAACTGCTGAATACCTCTCAACATTCAAGAAGGATTTAAAAACACTCTCTTAAAGCAGCTATACTCTCTTTCAAACCTACTCTTCTGGTATTGGATTAAGTGACAGTATTTTCTGAATTGCACATCTGCATCTGTATCTGTCAGGTGGTACTTTTATTTTTTCTGAGATATACATCACTTTGCAGAAAAGTATCTGCCAAATGAATACATGTAAATATGTAAGGGAAACACCTAAATACCATAGGATGGCACAATACTAAAAACATGAAGACTGCAGGACCTTTTATTTTATTTTTTATTCTGGACTTTACATCTTTGAAGCCACACTCCCATGTAGGTTAAGTGACAGACAGAAACACAACAGTCAGCTTTCGTTTTGTATCTGGCATTTCTGTGGACAAACTGTTATCCACTGTTAACCATTCACCATAACTGTCACTCCGTAGAGCACACACAATAAAACGTGATTAGGAAGTGGCTGAGACAGAGGGTTGGTTAAAAGACAATGGGCAGGCCCAATACAGACCCTAAAAGAGCCCTCAAGAGAGACCTTCATTTGGGTTTGATGAAAGCAGGCCTTGTTACAGACACTTACTCGCTTGTAATGACACTGAGAGACTTGTAATTTACACAGACTGGATAATTTTCTTCACAAAACCTCTAAATTACTTACCCTTGACATTGTTGAAGGACCTGTCAAAAAACCAACATCAGGTTAATACATCGTAAATCACTTGTTACTGACTTCAGTCACTGTCCTATGAGAAGTGGGAAAGCAGCTGTTTGCCCCCAAAAGTGCCTTCAAGGTCTCTGGTCATGCTGCATCACTGTAATTTTCTCCAGTTTTCAACTGTCTCACCACTAGTGGTGTCCTCAAGGAATAAAAGGGCACTCCAGTTCTTATTGGCCACAAGTATTGATGTTCTTGCCATCGGCAGCATCCTCTACCAAGGACAGATGGTAGTCAGTGGAAAGGGTTAAGTGGGAGATACAGCCAATCAGACCACGCATAAACTGCCTGTTGGTATGAAGTGCAATCTCCTTCATGCCTCCTGTGGAAGAAGAGTCACCATCATCATTATCATCATCATCATCATCATCATACCTCTGATGTCATCTCTGTAGTCACCACTAAGCCAGTCTAACTTACCAACGTACAGGACGCCGTTGACATTAAGTTGTCTCATTTTTCCTGGTGATCTCACTGTTCTGGGACCAAAATCATCCACAGTCAGCTTTCCAGACTGGCCATCCCTAAAAGTATAGCAGTAAGGGCACAAGATGGTAAATGCAGAATCATCTTGTCCTTAAGATAGTGGCAAGCCCTGGTCCTGGAGGGTAAAAGTCCAGCATTTTTCGGAGAATACATTTAAATTTACTCCTGACTGGCAACCATAAAATACCATATGAGGATTCTTGCAATTGTTTTTTTCAATAAAGCAACTAGGAAGTGAGACACCATCACACCGTGGTCTTTAGACACCAGGACTGACCACCCTGATCTAGAAGGCAGCATGCCTGGTGATAACTTGTGTTAATTTTACTACATTTTACTGCACAATACAGTTAATATCTGTAATGGTTATATATTAATGATTAGTGTAAGATAAGAAACTACACCTACACCCCAGTATCCGAGTGTAATTGGTTCCTAAAATGACAGGAATGCCACAAAGTCAAATATCATGTAGCAATTTCACATATTTCTTATACTTATAATTTATTTCGTGTGACTTTTTTGTCACTTTTTTTCTTCTCTATTTTCTTACAAAACTTTAAACCTTCATTGGACTAACGAAGACTGACTCAAGTAATATTCAGAAATAAAATCACAACTTGCATTTGAACACAGCCACACGGGAGGTGAAGAGGCAGGTGCTAGGTGCAGTGCTGCCACGTGGCTTCGCCCGCGTAATTGCACAAATTTCTGATTTTCCACTGATGTGGTTTGGTTGTCCTCACTCATAGTGCTGGGACTTCCCAACTCTGAGTATAAACATATAACGCCCATTCTACATGGAATTCAAACTGGGAGCTCAGATAGTAAGTATAGGTGTTTATATGCATTTTTAACAAAGTGTGGAAATAACCTGACAGCTTTGACCCGATGCCACTCTCCGTCACTGAAGGTTCCATTGACCATCACTGAGGCTACACCACTGCCCAGATTGTAGCTGAAGACAGAGAGGCACTACATTAGTCAAGTAAAAAAGTTCTCGTTCTCTCTCTCTCTCTCTCTCTCTCTCTCTCTCTCTCTCTCTCTCTCTCTCTCCACACACACACACACACACACACACACACACACACACACACACACACACACACACATCCAGAGAGAAATAGAGACAGATTATACTGCATACTGGTACACTCTCTTAGAGAAACACACAACAGCTTGCATGTACAGGCACAATTCTAAGAAACTAACCAGAACGACATGCCACAATCCTGTCAGCAGATAACAATTTACTTAGATGACTCTGTTTGCTTCATATAAAAGACTGTTCTCGGCACATGTCAGTATGGCTGAGTTCTGTTTCTGCCAGCTGAAGACAGGCAGAAGCAAAGGCAAACAGACCAGCAGTGTCCTGACCTGAAGATGAGGCTCCCATCCTGGAGGCCTAAGGACAGGAAGTCAGTGCTGACCCTGCTGGCACTGTCACCCCTCCACAGCAGCAAGCCATCCTTGGCGGTGCTACGGAAACGCAGGAACAGGTTGGTCTTGGAGCCCGAAACCCTAACAGGAAGAGGGTTAGTGGTTAGCTGCTTTATTCTATGTCAAGTTGATCAGCAACAATCACACGTGTCACCTGTGGTCACCCATGTTCAGTCATGTCTCCTGTGGTATGCTCCAAAAATCTGTATCCCCAATGATCAGAGAAGAATTATATTTCTCAGTTGCAAACACTCACAGTCAACCATAACTACCAATATATGAGCAAAGGCATATAATAGTGACAAATAATCAACATTAATAACGCTAAAACCCACACTACCGTCAAACAGCCACACAGTCACTAACAAAAATCATGTATACATACTGCGTGTTGCTATGTAATGTAATCATATCCTAGCCGACTGTTCTTTAATAATGAAACTGAGAACATACCTTCTGAGGATATCTTTGCTGTCATAAGTGAGGTAACTGCGGCCAATAAACTGTGGAATCTCTATGGTATCTGTCACAGCTGGAAACACACATCCAATTCGTGCAGTCAATGTTAATGACCACGAGTGGGCGCCAAAAGCATGAGTTTTACAATATCTTACTTTGACAAAACAATTGTAAACAGGTATATAGGTTTTGTTAAAAAAGAGGATAAACAGGCTTTACTAAAAACATGCAGTATTTCAAAATATATTACAACACTGAGGGTGATCAAATAAGAAAAAACTTTGAGGGTGAATATTAGCCAGTTGAATAATCATTATTTTGTTCTTTATTAAAGTATTCCACTCTGCCAGTAATTCTGCTATTTTATGCTACTGCTTCTTTACATCATGCAAAGAAACCACTCTTGTACATACAATCTTAACTCATTGCTTATCTTTTAATCTGTAATATACAAAATAATTGGATTTGATGTATTTGGGAATTTTTCAAAGACAACTATGCATCCATCCATGCATCCATCATCCATCGTCGTTAGCTACTTAATCCTGAGCAGGGTCGTGGCAGTCCAAAGCCTGTCCCGGAATCATAGGGCACTAGGGCTATGAAACCACAGCCTGGACGAGACGCCAGTCCATCTCAGTCACTGACAACTACAAGAACAGGTTTTTGTTATATTCTCACACTTACTGTTCAGGCAGTAATTTCCACATTCTGTTCAGATGTTGCAAAAAAAGCAGAAGAAAAGGGACATGTTAATACACTGCCCTACTGCCTGGCAGAACCATATGAACCCTCAAGCTGTAACCTGGATCCATGGAGAGCGCACCTTTCTGACAGTGGCTTCCCTCAAACCCAAGTGGACAGTCACACTTGTAAACATCCCTCTGAGGCCAGCATGTCCCACCGTTGGCACAGGGTGTGTCTGTGCAAGGGTGTGCAGCATTCTCCACATTTATTCCAGTGACATGGCCCTCAGTCAGTGGGATGACACGGTCATTTAGAAGGACCTACAGGGGGTCCAGAGGTACAACATAAAGCAACTCTGCAGTTACTGCACACCCTATCAGATCTATTGTCAAACTCGGGAAGTACCAGGCGCTGTGAGATACTTTGGTTAGTACATTCGTAATATTATTTTCATATAAATGTTGACATTGCTTGTGACATGTTAATGAAGATGGACATTTGACTACAAACTGAGATGCTTTTTGCTAAACATAGATTGTCCTGTGTCTCACATGGAGACGCTTTCATCTTGGGGAAATTTATTTCTGGATAATCTTCCATAATGTAATATTCATAAACTCTATCTGCACTGTTAAGGGAATAGAACTGAAAAAAGATTGCTTTGCTCAGTTAATGAGCGTGTAAGGAAGAAAATGCTCTCTTAAATTCTTGTACTGTTAAAGTTCAGAAGACAGTAATTGTGTTTTATATCAGTATCTGAATCATTAGTGAATATGTGAGCTACAATTTGCACCTCTTATTTATTTCACAACTGCTTACGTTTAAATCTTTTTAGAGGGATTTAAAAAACTAGACTCTTCCACCACCCTTGAGAAAAACACAGCTTATTTCTGTATTGTTAGTTTTTTTGTTTAGCTGAACAGCCAACGTGTGTCCTTTTTGGCGTGAATTGTCTCTAACTCAACATTGTTAGTATTATTGAAGCCACAATGCTGGTAATAGACAGAAGTGTTATTCTTCATATTTTCTTTTGAACACATTTAATGGGACATGTAGTATCATATGCGAGTGAAACTAGCACCTTTTGCTGTATGAAATTTGCCCTTCAGCTGTCTGTGGAAGACAATTAAAGCTGATTTTAAAACAATCTACTGAAATCCTCAGATCCAGCTTTCTTTGAAAGTTGGAGAAAAAGAATAAATGGAAAAATGAAAAGAACTAAAAATGTATCCATCCGTCCATTACTGTTTATCCGTTAATCCTGGTCGGGGTCATGGTGGTCTGGAGCCTATCCTGGAATAACTGGCCACTAGGCTAAATATAAATCAACCACTAATGGCATGGCAGTTAAACAAATGTATAAATTAGGAAAACTGGTACTATTGACATTACCTTCATTCTGTCATGCAACAAGTTATTTCAGTAAATTCTAGACATACATTTTCTCCTTACCACTGCATTATTCATACAAATCTTTAAATGTCCAATACAACTCATTGATACAGATGTACTGTGTTATTCACCAAAATGTATGCCAGAAAGTTTCAGAAATTGTCATGTGGGTCTGAAGCTCAAAAAATTTAAGAAGGCCCACTAAAATACAGTTCATTATTTTCTGTTACAGGAGGTGTCATGAGGTGAGTATAGTAAACTGTAGGGAGGGATCACCTTCTGGATGCTACCACTAAAAGGACTCAGGACACCAGCACTATTCTTGATGGTGCTGTAGTCTGGTACACCACCCACATACAGAGGAGTGCTGCACTGAATCTGTGTGAAGGGCCCCTGGAGAAAAGAAGAAAGGTGAGATTGCTGACAGGTACAACACACAGACATTACCAAAGACACAGCTTCCTCCACAACACACCTCAGCCATGCCCTGTGTAGGCTGCTGTTCATCCACCTGAAGAATGCCCCTCCTGGCTGTGCGAGATGCCCGGACCTCATGCCATGCATTCAGACTCACAGGCTCCTCACTCCTGCATGCACAGGCATCAAACAATCAGACATGACTGGAGATGAACCCAGATACCAACAAGTGGTGAGAAACCAGCCTATTACGATACAATGGCAACTATTCATCTATAGTTCTTTCATCCATAGTGTTGAAACTGTCAGTAATCAATAAACAGCACAACAAAACACAAGCAATATCAAACTGTTGAAAAGCAAAAGCTCTGATTACAAGTAAAAGAACAGATCTACCAGAATTAAGACTAGTAATAACTAACTGTATTTATATGAAAGAGGCAGTAAGCAGCATCTCTGTGGAATCATAAATGACTTTTGCCACTATTTTACCGCTAGATGGCAGACTTCCATTTTACAATCTATTTGAAATTCTTTTGATGTAGATAAATAGCAGCACAGCATCCTCAAAGTGTGATTTTGTAATTAAAGAGTGATTGACATTTCTGGTATACCTGATGACTGTCGCTCCCGTGCCACAGTCAAAACGGAACTCCAAGTACCCGCTCACCAGGGCAATTGAAATGAAGTCATGACTGCTGTGGTCCTCACAGTACAGGAGTGTACCGTCTGGCATGAGTGGCTGGAATGTGATCTCAATTTCCATAAAGGATAGATAATGCTGGAGGGATTGTGGCCAGGGGACACTGACGTATGAGAACAGTGTCTCATTGAACCATGGCTGAGACAGCAAGAAGCCTACAAGGGTGCAACAGAGTAGAGGAAATGAAACAGTAAAACAATAGTACAGAGTGAGGATGCCCTCCGACCTCAGCTATTAATAACATTTTTTATATGTTCATCAACTGCTTGTCTGATGCAGGATCACAGCCTTCGAGAAGTTGTTAGAGAAACATAGGGCACATGGCCTTATACACCAGGTCATTGCCAGGCAACCATACACACACTCATGGCAATTCACCAATTAACCTGATACACATGGCTATGGGCTATGGGAAGAAATTCACACAAAAAAGGAGAAAATGCAAACTTCAAATGCATTTTAACCCATACCCAAAAGACCTATCATTACACCTTGCACCACCATGTCATCCTCCATGTGACTCACTTGACCTAATTTGTTGGAAAGTAAGACACCTTTCAATGTGTTTCGGAGCATCAGTGGGGTACAGATAAAGCTTAGGTTTGGCTATACTTGATCTAGGAAGAATGTACCTTTCAGTTGGACTCTATACACTCCAAGAGCAATATAAACAAGGTTAGCTTATTCTGATTAGAAATATTAATTACTTAAACAATATAAAAGAAATATTGCAACTTAATGCATCAACTAGTGAAACGGGACGTTTTGCCACCTTCACACACATCATAGCAACAACTAGTGTTCAAGTTTCAGTTAAGTTCAGCAATGTAAGATATTAGAGGTTCAACCCTGTTATTCCAGTTTATGGGTTTATTTGATCCATTAATTTTTTATCTATGTACATATTTGACTAAAGCAATTAAGGTAATTTTGCTTAAAAGTAGAAAATCAGGCCCCCTTTGTCTCGTACCTACAGCCTACTGGCCACAAGTGAAGTAAAGCTTTTTGGTCTCGTGGTGGCAGTTAATATTTAAGCAGAAAAAAGGTGAAGAAGGTGATGGAGACAGGAAAGAGAGACTCACTTTCTTGGCACAGCGGACCCCTGAAGCCTAGGGGGCACAAACAGATGTATCCATCCGCTCGGTTGGCAAAACACACACCTCCATTGGCACAGGTGACTCCTGTGCACACACTGTCACTACACTCACCTGTCCAGCAGAAACATATTCACACAAACAGTTACCATTTGCCAAGTAAACACAGAAGTGTATTTATTGATTACTTTAATACACTGATGGCCTTTCAGTTCCTTGCCATTAGGCAAAAGATTCTCTATTCTTTTACAAGTGCATGTCAAAGCACATCACAGATGCCTGCCTCATTAAGCCTGGTGATTATATCCCTCAGCCTCAGTCTTGTTCATTATCTGCTTACAGGACATTGTTCTGCTGAGAGCAAAGAGCGTGGTCAGAGGGGTGTGAGGGGTAGTCGGAGTAGAATCAGGACCCCAAGGGCAGCAATGCATTACAGTCAACATGCTCAGCAGGTGGTCTGTTCTGAACATATGGAAGTCACAAGACTTATTTAAGCAAGCAGACAAATAAAGGTCATGCTGGCCTACTCAACAATATTCATGCATGTGTGTGCTTATGTGTAAACATATATGTGTATATGTCGAAATGAAAATCAACTATGCAAGTAAATCTGTGCATTCGTTCATATGCAGTGTTGGGAGAATTTAGGTATGTATATATGGATGCATGAAAGGGCAGGGGTGAGGCTGTGTGTGTGAGAGGGAAAGTAATGAGAAATAAATTTGACCTGACAGTGTAAATGAAGTGTGTTCTGGAAAGGTTTCTGCTCAGCCACTTCTTAAATGAATGTGCAGTATCCATCCCTTAGTGAATCTGAGCCTCCTGATGCCAGATGACCCACAGAGAGAGGAACATATAGTGATCCCCGACTGCCAGACGCTGAGATCACCAGCATTCAACCGAAATCACTCAGCAGAAAATAGAAACAACATACTTTTTAAATTATCACAATATGGGCATATTTCACAGCAATCCCCTTATACAGTGAGCATCTTTGCACAAACTGAAAACTTAATAATCCAATTCAAGCACTTTACTTATATTGTTTTTGTTCTTTCTATTTTCTAAAGTGATTGTCATTTCCTCATAGGTAACTCTAAATATATTTCTCCACAGTTAACAGGATGCTGTGAACAAAAGATCAAAAACTAACTGACAACTTAATCAGTGGTTGTGTGAATCAAAATGTGTATGACAGACACTGTTGAGCGGTGGTCAAACAGGGATGCTAAAAGTGACAGACAGATGCACACACGGTACAGGAGCAGTACATGTAAATGTATTTCCTTCAAACAATCACTGCTCACTGTGTCAAGTTACACTAAGGCTCAGTGTACATGAGACTGACTGTGGTCACACACTCACCAATGTCAGCTCCACTCAGAGCATGGCCTTGGGGCCAGGGCCTAAGATCTGTGGCCTTTCCATTGACTAACAGGGTCTGCAGGCACCCCTGGAAGCCACGGTTAGTTCCTGCTACCTTCACCAACCAGTAGGCACTGGGGGTGCCACCCACAAAGAAGGGTGTGCGAAACGTG
Source organism: Arapaima gigas (assembly GCA_900497675.1). Classification (NCBI taxonomy): domain Eukaryota; kingdom Metazoa; phylum Chordata; class Actinopteri; order Osteoglossiformes; family Osteoglossidae; genus Arapaima; species Arapaima gigas. The sequence continues at coordinate 64,257 of UFQX01000063.1, read as the reverse complement.
ATCTTGGTGTACTGGCCCTGTGGACTCAAGTGAAGTGGTGTGAGGCAAACAGGTCAAAAGAACAAGACACAAACTTATAAGACATACACTTTAGGAACATATAATGGCTGTGATATTGGATTACTGTACTGAGACAAGAGCTTGGTGGTGTATTTTGTGTCAGCAAAGTGAATTATTCTATTGCTTCATGTGACCTTGAAGATTTCAACACATCCAGAACAGTATATACTTGTTTCTCCTGTCCTTATTACGTGCCCCCAAGAGGGGATGGACTCTCTCACCTGTGAACGGCCTGTCACAGGTGTATCATTGTCCAGCCTCAACCAGCCGGTCAGGCCATCCCGGGAGACGGTGACGATGTGCCAATGGCCCAGGACTACTGTGCTCTCACTCACAATCTGTGCCGCACCTGTGCCACAGTTGAACCTACACACACAGCCAGTATGGACCAAGGACATGAGCTGAGCCCCATTTCCACAGAAACAGCAGAAAAATCCAAGTGTTTCATTCAAAAGATTCATGAGGCGTGGCAAAAGTGTGATAGTGGAGTATACCCTACAGTTTGTCTGTTATGCAGTGCAGCTGTGGTCTTGTCTAATCCCTTGTGTCACCTCAGCATTAAAGACACTATGCACTCACCTGTAGTGCAACCTGCGGCGCACGAGTGCTAGGGAGGCAAAGTCGCCCCGACCATGCTCGTTCTCCCCACAGTAGAACAGCAGCCCATCCTCAGCATCCGCCTTCCGAGAATGAAGATATGCAAATGTGTAGAAGCAAATACATGAAACATTGACATAAAACAGAAAATAGAAATACTTGTAGACAATGAATACAAGGACATAAAGATACAGAGACAGACATACACAGACTCATGTGCTCAGAGAGGTAGGAAGACTAGTGCCAGAACAATTCAGATCACAAACCCCCTTCATCTCTGATGTTCTCCTTCACCTGGACATGATGTTGTCACTAAGGCCCTTGGGGCATTGCAGCTGTTGACAACCAGCTAAAGGCAGGTCAGGAAAAAAAATTCAGTAAGGAGTGAAAGCAATAGCTGCTTACCTTAAACTCCAGGGTGATCTGGAAAGTCTGATATGAGTTCTTCAGAGGCTCAAAGGTTATGTGAGAGTAGCCATAAAACTTGGGAAATGTTATTGTAAAACCTGGTTGGGAAGGAGGCACATTAGATTATTTTAGAATTTTACTAAGAGGTCGATAACACACTTGCTGTAGTTAAGGACATGCCTTAAATTATACTGTGTTTCTATTCAACAGTATGTCAGTATCTTTCTCCCTCCCCATCACCCTCTCATGGGGCCAGTGCTCCTATCTGTAGGATAGGCATGATGCTGGAGGGAAGGTCACTATTGAACACTGTCTCTCATGGGAACGGAAAACAATCATCAAAGCATTAAACTGTGCTTAGCACCCCAGGCCACTATATCCATCTTGCTGCTGTTCAATCCAGTGGCCATGTGACTAGTGATGCTGAAAAATGTTTGCACCTACAACAGTACGACAACTCCAACACCAACACCAATACCAACATGAGTATCAACCCTTGTGATAGAGCAGAGGTACTAACAGCATCAACATCAGTACCAATAATAGATACAGCACCAAAACATAGTAAGTGATAAAACACAGTATGTACTGCACCAATGCCACCATCTACTTCAACCCCAGTAAACACTCTAATTCTTCAAGCTCCAGCTTCAAGAACAATATGAACAAGAGCTCCTACCCTAAAATCAGAGTCCATTCCAGCATCAGTACCAACACCACCTCAAAATCACCAACACCAACATCAGCTCAAAACCCATTTCATAGCATCAGCTCCAAAAGTAAAACCAGCACCAACTCCTAAAGTAATTCAAATACCAGCGCTTAACACCAGTACCAAAACCAGGTCCTACCCAAAACCAGCTTCTCCCCAACACCAATGCCTGGCTGGCTCTAACACAAATTCAAACTTTGGAATCAATAAATTCTGTACTGGCCCCTACCCCAAAGCTAGCAACAGAATCAACATCAGCACCAGCACCTGGTCAAACATCAGCAAAACAATGATATCAATTCCAACACAAGTGCCAAATATTCCACAGGGATGACAAATGCATAGATACCCATATTAGACTGCAATTTACTGGACATGTAATATTTACAAAGGACAACAGGTAGAGTGATTTCTAAGGGACTTTTTTATGAAACTGTTGCTTCTTGGCCCTGTTTCTTTAAAAAGATTATTAATGTGAATGGCATCAGGAAAATATCCAGTTATGGATATTAACCATCCACTTATGATTAATCATGCATGCTATGTAAGTGACTTTGGATGGAAGCATCTGGTCAGATAATGAATAATAATGAAGTGCAATACCAGCATAGAGTTTTGCAATCTGACGACGAAAGAACAAAAACACTCATTAGTGTTTTATGTCATGGAAAATGGGAGAATTGGTCAGACAAGTGAAATGGTTCAGATTGGCTTGAAGTCATTAAGAAACTTTTCATTCAACTGCTAAGGTTTTCTTTCAGCTGCTAATCATTACACAGCTATTGAACTACATCAATATAAAGCAATTCAAACTTAAAATTAATTGTATGAGTGTTTGAGGATGGTATTGAGGAAGGACACAGAATATGTGGTGGTTTACTGTGTCTGAGCTAGTCTGTCTGCACCTTCTTCATATGCATATAGAAACTACAAGACAATCTAAAGCTCTGAGGTGTGCCAAACAAATAACACTGACCATAAGATATGGATACATATCCAGTGATGTACAGCTACAAGTGGACTTCATATAAGCAATAAGTGACATAGCACATTAAGTCTGGATACTGAAGTAAAAACCTAAAAAGTAGCTTCAAGAACAACGAGGTTTACAGGATGTTATTCAATTTCATGGAGTGTTACACAATGAATAGGAGAAAATACAATCTCAAAGTATATTTTATATCTAGAGATACATTTTTAATTACTCCAAAAATCAGGGTAGATGCCCTGCTGTTTTACACCTGGCAAAATTTATCAGTCCAAACTGTGGTTGAGCCTCACCTTCAGAACATGTGTCCCCTCTTCGACCCAAGCTGCAGTGGCAGCGTGACCCCCCACTGTCATAATCATTGATGCAGAAGCTGTCGGAGGGGCATGCTGTGTCCTCACAGGGCAGGTCATGCAGTCGAGGAACAGGACCCCTCCATGGGTTCAAGGGGATTGAGGGGGCGGGCACCAGGGGAAGGAATGTGGCTGCTGAGGGGGTAGGCACAAAGGATTGAGGCTTGGCTGTGGACTTGAAAGACCCATGTGTCAAGGGAGATGGAATAACCGTGGACGGGTCAACCATCAGATCAGAAAGCGTGGCTCCTGCGACGGTGGGCACAATGGAACGAGAAGGGAGAGTTGCGGAGGGAGTGAGGGCAGAATACATGGCAGAGGTGGAGGTAGGAGTGGTTAGCGGGGGGCTAAGCAATTCTGTGGTGGAGACACTGAGTGTAGAGACACTTGGTGTGTTCAACATAACTAAGGCTGCGGTGGCATCGGAGGTAGCTGTTGTCTTCCTGAATATAAGATTTGCTGTTTCCATTTGGGAGGCAGGACTTCCTATCCGGGACCTTAGCTGAGATTTTCTGTTCCTGTGTCTTCTAATGGTGGGAAATGGGGGGAGCTAAAGCAAAGTGAAGTTCTTAGATTAAAAACATGAAAGATTAAAAACATGAAAGATTTTTTTAAGATGATTTTACTGCAGTTTCCATTGACTCACCTCCTCCGTGTAGATATCATAGTCTGAATCGTCTGTGTCAAAACCATCTTTCTCATTGATCCTGGAGTTGGGGAGGTAGTGCTGGGAATAATCTGCACTGCCTATTTCCCCTGCACCTGTGTGTCATGGTTAGAGGAATATTTGTGAAGCCATTTGAAGACTGGGGATCTTTCACGTAGTCTTTTTCCTTCAGAGTCAATTTTAAGGATTTATATGTCAGTATCACTGCACTTCCAGGGCATGGTCCCTTACAGAAGGGTATATATAAGAGTTTATAAATACTTAAAGTCATCCATCCATGCATCCATGCATCCATTCATCCATCCATCCAACCAGTTTTTTAACAGCTTTTCCTGGTCAGGGTCACTATAGTCCAACTATAGTTCAACCACACACAGTCACTCACACACTATAGGCAATTTATAGTGCCCTGTTAATCTGAAACACATGTCTTTGAACTGTGGGAGGAAACTGTTGCAAACACAGGGAGAACATGCAAACTCCACACAGACTAAGGTAGAGTCAAACCTATCCATGAATAATCCAGGTGCTGTGAGGCACTACCCACAGCATAACTCTGTTACCCTTCTTGACAACATTTTCCAATAATGAACAAACAGTTATGGTAATTATGTACATATATGATTGTGCATATATATGTGTCTTTAAATATGACTGCATGTGTGTGAGTGGTAAAATTTGAGTATATCCGTGATAATGTGTGTTTCTGTGCGACAGACTGTGAGTGTGGGGTAATGAAAAGGCACTAGGTTCCTCGGTTACTGAGTCTGCTCAGCTACTAATCCTATCTGGGTGAGGCTAAAGTTTAAACCTTCCAAGTCTGGCACAAGGAGGCTGAGTGTGACCCAGAGGTCAGCCTTCACATAAATACTACACATTTTTAAGATTCTTTGAATACTTTAATTTAACTCTCCACCACTCACAGACCAAGACTGGGTTGACTGATCTCACTTCTGCAGACAATCCTACTACCAGAGAAGATATCCCTGCTATCCCTGCAGAAGGCCCTGCAATTCCCTGCCAGATGTCAACCTTTGCCTACAATTGGCTTCATAACAGCACACCTCAGAGAAGACAGGCCTTTGAAATGCTACCGTACATGTTCTGTGTCTCATCCACCTGGAATAGACACCGAGGGAGGGCACAGCTGATACCATAGAGAGCTACACTCATGCCATGGTGATGTCCAGACATAGATAACAAAGTATATATCACCAAATTTTAATTCCTTTGTGTGTGTGTGTGTGTGTGTGTGTGTGTGTGTGTGTGTGTGTGTGTGTATTTATTCCAAGAATCCGCGAATGACCCCCTTTCCCCAGCAGTCACCTCTCCCTCCCATCTCCCACCATTGCCCTGCCTCTTCCTAGTTCAGGTCCTTCTTTCAGCACATCGCCCGGCAAACCACCTTCAATTTCTGTTTGTCTGTCTGTGGGTTTGTCTATTTGTTTGTTTGCCTTTTAGACACAGCCTTGTTTTTCTAGCAACAAAAGTGAGAGAGAAGGTTTTGCATCATCCAAACTATAACCTTTCAAGTTTTTCCTTTTAGTAGCCCAACTGCCGTTTGTCATCTCACATGCTTGTGTCATTCAATTAGTGTGCGATAACTGTATCCTGCATGTGACACAACTACATGTGCATTTCAAAACCTTTAAACCCAAGCAGATTTTGGCATTTAATGAACATGACTCCACAAAAACCTCACAAGTAACACTGTGTCAAATTTATAGCCTTTGGCATGGAAAACCAAGCTGTGCATAAAGAACAAACAGACAGACAGAGACTGAGTTTTATAGATGTAGAGAATATCCTTTCTGGTTGTATTTTGTGGTCTTTTTCTTCAATGAATTGTGTTTTTTATGATTTTGTACATTCTGAATAAGAAGAAGCTGTAACTTTAACATGCACACCAAGAGTGTCACCCACTGTGTCAAAAGAAGGTGAAGGCCAAGCAGTCCCTGAGGACAGCAATGAAACGCCTGACCCTCAGTGAGTTGGAAGAACAACCAAAATGCTTTGGTTAGTGAGTGACACATTGGTTTAAGGGCACCATTATTTATATGTCAGTTCTCTGTATCAAAGCTCAAACCATGGGAGAATCTACCAGACACTTTTTTTGCTTGTGTGGTTTATGGGACTATATAACATTACAAGCAGAACTGAACTGTCTGTTCAGCCAAATAATATGGTTTGTCATACTTATTGGTTTGCCATTGTTTTTTCACAGCTGCTCCTCAACAAAAGGTTTAAATGAGCAGTAACCTGGATGAGAACCCATCACCATAAAAACGAGCTCGCTGGAAGAGTACAGACAATAAAAGTTGTACAGTGGTGAAATGATGCACAAAGAGCCTTCCTGGTGGTGTGCTGATAAAACTGTCATGGATGCTAAGGTGAGAAGGTTTAAGGAGATTGCTTCCCATGTTCCCTTGGATGGGGAAAAAGACAGGGTTAATGTTAAGAAACAGTTACAGTCATCCAAGAGCCTACATGTAGTGCCTGGGTTGTCTACCTATATCCAAATCTCACCAGTTATGCAATACGCTAAGTCTTTAGTTGAGAACATTCAAATTAAATTAGCTATAATTAAACTGGAAAAAGTACAAAAAGCACAAAACACCAAAGCACACTCACCGAATGTCTGTACAGGTTCACTGGTAGCACTGGGTGGACTTACTCCATGTGAGTTGACAGCTCGGACAACAAACTGGTACTGTGTGTCAGGAATCAGTCCCTTCAGAACCATGGAGTGAGACTCGATTGGTTCCTTGATATAAGTCCACTCTGTGTCCAGCTCTGGTCTGTGAAATAATCCAGTAGGACAGATTTCATTAGTCCCACAAAGGAACACTTCTCAAGCAAAGGTCAGGCATGAAGTATGAAGCCATTTGTGTAAAATCCACATTACATTAAATTAGAATAGACATCAATGGTTTCCAACATGGGCACAAGAAACTAAATAGTATTATTAACTACTGTCCAGGCATGGCTCAGAACTTGCCCATGTTAAAGAGAAGGGTTTGGGTTGGCTCCACCATTGAAAAGATGCGGCAATCATGCCTTCCAGAAATGTTGAGGAAAGCCAGTACAAAACCAGACCCTTTCAGTTTATCTAGGCAACTGGTCTGGACACATGGTCCTCATGAATTATGATATCCTAGCGAAAGCAAAGCAATTAAGAGCTCAACAAGAACAAAAATTATCTGTAGTTCACAAGCACAAGGAGTTAAGACAAGTGGTCTGGACTTCTGTGAACTGCAGCTCTGTAGATCAGTAGGAAAGCTAACTGCAACAGTACACAGAAGAGGCTACATTAAAAGCTATAGGACAGTGATTAGCAACAGTGGAAGGGACATGGTGTGAGCGTTTCCAGTCTTCTAAGAATCAATCTCACTGCTGCACTAGTTATAGATACAAAAATAAAAAATTCAAGTACTTAAAATTCAAAATTCGTGAAAGTAGCAGTACTTTCATATGCTATCCATGAAAAAACTAGTGTAGTCAATTAAGTTTTACCAAATAGAGGAAACATAAATGGTTAAAAATTTAAGCTGATTTAGGCAAATTCATTAACTTTAATGATGATGATACAGAGGAAGGTTCTAACAGCCATGAGGCTTGAAGGGCAAAGCTACAGGATAGGTATACCACCATAATTTAAAGATCATACACTGACAACAAGTGAGATTTGTTGGATAAGACATTAACTATTACTGTCTCATCATGATAATTATAAGGTAATTACACCAGTGCTTTCATTACATCCTCTGAGAGTGGATAAACTCATCACCATTTAGCAACAACAACAGAGAAACCCACGCAAGGTTCATTAGATTTCATTCACACTCAAAGTAATTCCCATTTGCTGGGTAAAATTCTGTCTTTCTGCTCCTCAGTAGAGTTATGAAAAATTATAAAGCTTTGTAGGGAAACTCACAGCTAGCAGGAACCTGGAGGCTGCTTGTACTCTTCCTGAGATACTCTATCAGCCATTGTCCCATGGTTATTGCCAAATTAAGGAATGTGTTCCCCAGAAGTAGAAGAACAGTTATGATCTTAAGTATCAGTATTTAGCTGGCAACATTTTAGGCAAATTTTAAATGAACTATGAAAATTATTCCCTCTCATTCGATTTATGGTGCAGTTTCTGGTCAGGCATAATGGCTTTTTTGCAAACACATTCAGTTTTGAGATTTATTTCTGCACAGACAGTTTTGCCTAATAAAAACACAGATAACTGTGCACAGAGAGGAAAAGGTTCCAGAAGTCATTTCTAAATGGACCTTTATAGTTGAATACCTGCAACAACTACTATGGTGAATATAAGGGATTATTCTGTCATAAAATCCCACTACTACCATTAAAGAAAATTATTCAGGTGGAACAGTTACAATATACCAAGATATAACTGTGAACCTAACGATCAAATCAAAATCAGTGAACACTAATAAATAACAAAAACTTGGCTACTCAATGCAACTAAAAAGATGTTTCTAATTGTGACAATAATACTGCATGGTCCTTTATTAAGTGAAACTCATTTCTCTGCACTCTGTGGCAAGGGACCAAGGACCAAGTAGAGCTAATGACTTTACACAAACTTGAGTGGTACTGCGACTATGCAAGCACATCCTGCATGAAGTATAAAATCAAACTGACCCTCAAAAGGGGTGACTGTCAAAATAAATGTAATGAACAGGTACAGGTGCCGGTGAAGGCAAACTACAATGACATAGCAAACTATTAGTGATTACCATTACTGTTGTTTCGATTTTAAAAAAAAACTTTTAAAAGCTCATGGACTGGATCATGTGCTCTCAATCCTTTTCTCTTTTGAAGCCAGTTTGACTTCCTCCCCCACTAATAAAGCACCAGGTTGTCTCAACAGTGACTCAGGGTTCATGAAGCACCTCTCACCTGATGTAGGCCACCAGGAAGTGCAGTACTGGCGAACTCCCCTCGCTCTCACCCTGTCTCCATGACAACGCAAGTTCTGTGTCCGATATGACCGTCACCCTGGGCTGCGTGGGTGGAGAGGGTGGCATGCACGTGTCTGCTGGGCACAGGGAAAGAACATGAAAAGGCATCATACTTTACAACTAACCCCATATACTTGTACCAGTGAAACATGCCAATTAATGTCAATTAAAGTCAATAAAAACACATCTTCTGCTTAGAATGACAGAGATCTTAGATATTGCTGAGGTATAACTTAAACCAACTTAATGATTTATGTATCACTGGGCTTAAACTATTACTTTTGTTTGTTCTATCTCAAAGTCCATATTTCACGTTAATATATGGTGACAATGTTTTCATGAATGTTACATACTATGTGCATTATGTATTAGTATTATATATTATTAAGTAGCATGGATTGAAAAACTTCTGCAATCTTCACCAAAACATCGATCAACAGCTTCATAGGACTATCGGTAGGTTCTGTCCCACTGATTTGGAGAAGACACTAAAGGAGAGAAATGAGGTAGAAGATAGGGTGACAGTGACCTTCTGAGCCACCTCTACCCACCTTGCGGGGCGGTGCTCACATCTCGTGGCATGCTGGGCCGTCCTTCACCCACCCACCCATAAGCCCCGACACTGACCCGGTACTGTGTGGCCACTGGCAGGTTCCCTATCACCACATCCTAGGAAGGCAGACAGAAAAATCAGCAGCAACTTGCTGCATCACTACCATGTGATGCATGTTGTCAAATGTAAGGTTTTAAACATACTATGATTGATTACAGCTGCTTTCATGTTTTCAGTTCAAATGTTAAAATATGATAATATCATCTATATAAGTTAGGAGGGGTGAGGCTGGGTAAGTGACAAAATGTCAGGTTTATAGGCTTTAAAAAGCTTTTTTTTCTAACTATGACATTAAGAGAAAATAAGTTTTGGTAAAGAAATGGTTTGGTGCATTAATTTCATTGTATTTGCTTAACTGAGAATTATGACTTCATCACACATTTTGTCCAAAGTGTTTTACACTTTTTTGTTTTGTAGTAAGCAGTTTACAAAGATTTATACACCTGGTGAATTTTTAATTCAATAATTTTGAGTAAGTGCCTTCCTCAGGAGAACTGTAACAGGAGAGAGAGTTTCAGATCTGAGTCCTTTGAGTAGAAGGCAATTACTCCAATCATAACCCAATCCGCTGGCCTGGGATGCCTTTTGTACTGTGATTTTTATACTTTTATTCACACTTCAGTGATTTATATAGATGGATATTTTATCAGAACAATCAGGACAAGTGCTTGTCCAGATTGTATTCCCTGAGCCTTCTAGCTGCAGGTTGCTGCTGTGGTAAAGTTTAAATTCGAACCTGATCATCTGCTGTATGAAAACACACTATTAGGGAACCCTTGGTACTTCAGGTGTGCAAAAATTGAAAACTGAAATTAGACATTAAAACATTAAAAAAAAGCATAAAAATATTTATTTTCATTTCTTAAGTCTGAATATGCTGAATAGAAATATGTAAAATAACATTTGTGAAGCACTTACAAACCCAGCCTGTCCATCAAACAGCCCCTGTTACAAAAAGAGAGGAAGAAAGGATTTTATTTTTTGTTACACACTGCTGAACAGTACTTACATCAGCCTTTATGAAACTGTACATCTTGCACATACAGTACTTCAGAAAACCACAGAAAATACTATCACATCTGACTTAAGTGATATATTGGGTGTAGGTCAGTATTGCATGAGACTGATTAACTGGATGGACTTACAGTGGTCAAAATGTCCAAACCAAGAGGCACATCTAATGTAACTGCTGAGCTTGCAGGCCGATGATTCCTCATCTCCGTGTAGAAAATCTGCATACATACACCACGCACAAGCATATACATACACACATACATACAGGATTTATTGAGCTTGATGCTGTTCATCAAAATTTTCTGTGGAGGCTGGTTCATTTGCTTGCAAAAACCAATCCAGTTGTGTATTACATATTTATTTTAAATTCTATTTGTACCTGTTACTGAATGCAATTAGAACATATTTGCTTTAAATCAGACACAGTGAGCATTATAATCTGAAGACCATGCAGATTAGCGCCAAGCGTTACACACCAAGCAGACAAACCATCCCACATCTGTATTATTCCTTTGCAGCAAACATTTCATACAGAAAAAACAGATGCTTCATTATTATTTCATGTCCCTGCCTTCTTGACTCCTCATCCCTGAATCAAAATGCCTGAGTCTCTGAACAAAATTTTCACTTCATTAATATACACAAAAAATATGTTCATCTTTCTCTGTATTCTTTTCCTGTAGCTTTTCATAAAAGGATTATTTGTAGTTCAGAGAAGACGACAGAAGAGTGGGGTTGACAAAGGTGTCATTTGATATGAATCTTACTCTCACTCCTTCTTAGAAATGAAATCGGCCCTCTTAAAAACTATTTTGCCACAACTCTCGTTTTACTTGATTTCAGTTTCTGTTTATTTTAACCATCTTAACAAAAGTAACAACAAAATGAGGAAAGCATCAGAGATACTCCAAAATATTACTGTCTGTACCTTTCATCAAGGCTGAGTAGCATCTACAAAATGATGAGAGGAACACTCTCTCTGTACTTTAAAAGCCCCTTTGGGTGTCTTGTTTCCACACAGCTATCCTCTATTGTAACAACTAACAGTTTTTTCTGTCACAACTTTTTCCAGCAAGTCCCATCCACTGCGGTTTAGCTAGCACTTCTGTATGAGACCAGTGTACACTGTGCAGTTGAAAGTGTTGGAGTTTTCATCAATCATAAATAGCTGGGACATCTGACTGATTTTTAAGTGATTTAATTTGTTTTTTTATTATTTCAACAATGAAATAACACTTCCTCGACTAAATTTCAAATATGGCCTGCCATGTTGTTCAATATTACATCTCATCAACCAACAAAGAGGTGCCATGATTCTTGATGTTCTACTTAAAATTTCTTGAAAGATTCTTAACAGGGAGGTGCAGATGTGACCTTGACTGTTATCCACAATATTTTTGTGGATGCTATTCATTGCCATGCTTCATCTTACTCACAAGTGTCATGACATTATCTGACTTAGATGTAGTTTAAAATGAGGAGGACTATACCTTATACCCTGTGATGGTGCTGATGTGTCGCCGGGGCATCCTCCAACGTATGCTGAAGGCTGTGCAGTTTATTGTTTCCAACTGAACATCCAAAGGTGGACTGAGGCGCTCTGTGACAGCAGGAAACAACCAGACATTACAGACTGACACCATCACTGCGACATGCTCAACACTGGCCCTTGTATCCAGGTTCTAGAAAGCATTGCGCAAAAGAGACAATTCACCTCTAAAAAGAACAAGCTGAGACAATGTTATACAACAGCTGAAGAAAATAATCTGAAAGGTTTTCTCTTTCATATTTTTGACATTTTATGGAATACATACAAAGTTTGTAGGTATACACATTGCTTTCAGTCCACTTTATTTCAATACAGTCACACTCATACAATGACAGACCCCCCCCCCCCAAAAAAAAATTCTGATTTGCAAAACTGGATAGAGAGGAAGCAGAGGTTACATGAAACCAGTATGCTCAGATAGTCAGTGGTGCAGTCTGCATGAAAGTGAACACTTCCCTAGTTTCGAGCTCTAGACGTTTGCTTCACCACTTAATTGAAATCATGAGACTATTGTGTTCATAATACAAAATAAAAAGATTTCCACTGCAAAAGCTGAATGGTGTTTCCACCCTTTAGGCAGGGTTGAAAACACTCCAATATACAGTCTAATAAAAGTAATTCTAAAAATCGTTTTCAAAGGAAAAGAATTAACACTCATCACAATAATCAAAATATACAGGTATCCCTTGAGCTATGAGTTTTTGCTTTATAAGTTTTTGTACACCAGTGAAAATATGTAATACGCTTTACCAAGGTATGGCCAGATATGAGGCTGATTTTTCATGTTTATGAGTAACAAGAGCCATTTGCACCATAATGGTAATTAGGTCACCGACTTACGAGATTTCACCTTATGAGCAGATGTCCAGGAAGGCATTACATCCATGGATAGGGGGATTCCTGTTCTGAAATCCTGAAAAGCAGCCTATGATTGCCATATTTGCAAACTGTACTGTAATTGTATCCAGCCTGGCCTCAGGGTTTCTAAGGTTTTATATTTGCTGCCTTCTGAAACACTAAATGTAACACTGGCATTGACTCTTTCTCCCATTTAGAATTATAACCTGGCACTGTGACGTTCCAGAGTACATTGTAAATAAGGAGTGTGATACTAGAGCTGGGGCTTTATTTTCAGAGGTTTCATGCAAATTTTTATTCACCAGTGACCTTGACTCAAGTGAGACCTAATCTCTCAGAAAAGCAAAAGATGTCCTTTGACAGAAACTCTTTAACTCTGAGAGTTGAAGAATGTAGATGGCAAATCTTCATCTGGGGCAAACTGTGCATGGGTTTCTGGAACCTATCTCTATCTTCATGTTTCTCTCCACTTATTCGGGGAGGACAGAGTGTCTCTATAAAGAGTGTAAACAGCTTTGAACCTACTGGAATTAGACTTTGTTACCATGAGATGATTCAAGGTTATCAATGGAGTTCAAAGGGGAATGGGAGAAATGCACTGGGTCCTGAGACAATCTATCTGTCAGAGATAACATCTGGCTTAGCCACTAACACCATAAAGGTTAAAAACCGAGGAGCCACATGCTCCTTAATGACATAAATATATATATATATTTTGTTTCCCATTGTCATCCACCAATTTTCCATTACAGGATCACAGTGGTCTGGAGCCTATTGCAGAAACACAAAATGCCAGTCCATCACACAGTCATTTACTCAGACATACACACACTACAGTTTAATTCGCAGTCATTAGTCTTCCTGAAATGGAGGTTTTTGGAATATGGGAGAAAAAAGGAACACCTGGAAGAAACCCACATAAACACCAGAGAACATGCAAACTCCAACTATTATTATGCAGTATTATTACTATTATAATATATCATCATCAACTTTTTATCATCATCTTCTCACAGTAGTCCTGTCCTAAAATGGCTGAAGCTTTAAACACACCAGTCCAGCAAAATTAAACTAAAAGGCATATCTTTCAGTGTTCCAGAAAAAAGCAAGAAAAATGAAATAATTTCCTGCCATGTCATGCGCTTTCTGTTCTACATGATTTGATCTCTTTCACCACTGTATCCTCCTTTTTTGAACTACAAAGCAGATGGCCACAATAAAAAATGAGCACCCAGAAGAGACATCAGATCAAGACATACAAGTGTTATTTTGGCCGGTAGCCCTGATCTGATCTTGTTCCACAGGCATAATGGACAATCACAGTCTTGCAGAATGTGTGCCTGAAGAGCACGTCTGAGGATGGAGATCTTCGAAGATTCATACTGCCTGTGCGGCAAATACTAAGACTCTTCACGTCACCAAACATGGACAGTATTCACACATGGAGAGATGTCACCTTCACATTGCAAGCAAGGAACTTAAAAAAGAAAGAAGGGAGAAACAGAGTAGTAACCTGAAAGCAACATTTAAAACACCAAACAAATGCAACAGTATGTAACAAAATAAAACATACTGTATATCTGATTCAACGAACTATTGTGTATATAATAAGAAGAAAGCTAACAAATGTAAAAAGTACAGAGCAGCCATGAAACTTCGAGTTGTTTAGATGTGTAAGAATAGGTACTTTAGCTTTATCACTGTCAATTAGGAGTAGATCTATAGAAAGGCACCCATTCACTGCAGCACATCCTACACACCACAGTGTGACCAGATGGAGAAGAACTGTAGAAAACTGCTCATGGCATCATAGGTTAAAAAAGGCCAAAGGAACACAACAGAGGCCCTAAAACTGAATAGTCTGCTTTATTATGTATTCATTTAGCTGACAGTGTTCTGCAAATTGTTATCCATTGCTTAGAATTATTTACCTATATGCACAGCTGGGCAATTTTACTGGAGCAATTCAGTCTACAACAGAAGCAGGATTCAGACCTGGGCACTTTGAATCTAAGGTGTTGTCTGTAACCGCTAAACCAGCTGCTGCTCCTGCAGCTTTAAAATTCCATATACATGTCACTGAGATAGTGGGAAAGGCAACTAATGCATCCATACATACCAGGATGATGATAAATTAACATTACATTTACAGTATTTATTTACCTGACACTTTTCTTCAAAGTAACTTACACTATTTAGCTAATTAAAATGATTCAACCATTTATACGGAGTAAATTTTACTGTATCATTTCAGGTAAGTAAATAAGTAAGTACTTTACTCAAGGGTAAGGTGCAAAACTGGGATACAGTAGCCTTGGGAAATGTACCTTAATAATGTGTTATTTTTCAATGAAAAAACACAAGACACCTCTCAGAATCTATGTGATTTGATCATCTAACAGCTCAGGTATTAATAAATACACATTTGCTTCTAAGGTGTTTGCTGCACTTGTATATAAAGGCGTACAGGGCGGCACGGGCATGGTGTTCCTCTCAATCTGCCTCCAATATTGACTTATAACCCAACTCAGTACTTACATTGCTAATATTGGTAGGTAACGTTTTTATTTCCACCTAATAGCTGACAAACTATGAAGCCCTTTCTTAACATTTACCAGGACACGGACCCGTGGAAGGACCTACTGCCAGCCGAAGACCCCACCTTGAAGAATGGCCATACATTTTGAGAAAATGTACAACTCGGTTTACTGAAACTTGATTAGAATTATGTCAGCGACAATACAATCATTATTGTTTATGTTTATTATTATTGTTATGGTTAGTTTTTGTTGTGTGTATTTGTTTGACATGTAAATACGTGAAGAAATAAAGGATTTTACCTGGTTTTCTGGCGCTGGTCCTTCGCACACTGACAGAAATGTCCACCGTAAACGTGAAAAGCAGTGAAATAAATAGAATAATTCCAGTGCTCAAAAGCCCCATGTCTCTTCTGTCTGAATTTGCAAAAGTTTTAACTATCAAAAATGTGTTAAAAAGTGAAATATACGCGAAATAACGTGAGCATTAATAATTATATTCCAAGGCTGGGTACGGTATTTGAGGAACTGTGGGACTGCAGGAAAAAGGACCTCGCACACACCTCGGAAAAGAGTGAAAAAGGAGTGAAAAGCGGCGCGAGAGACAGGAGCGAGACGAGGGCACCCGTGAGCCGAGCGCGCGTCAGACACGGCGTAACACCGACGGACGGAGCACGAGCCGCAGGTGCTTCAGCTACTGTGACCCGCGCCGCCGCGGGCTGCAGGTACGCGCTGTGTGGTCGCGCGACTCGGCAGCTGGTTAACCGTGTAGGAGCCTCGCGCGGGCTAAGAGGATAAAGCGCGCTGTAATCCACACAGACGGCAGAGCGACAGCTGAGCGCGAGACAGACCCGGGCTGAACGTGGAGACACTGAAGAGTTAAATCGGCAAACACACCAAAGACCGGGCCCTTACAATGAAATCACAACTTCCATCGACATTCTGATGTGAAGAACAGCCGTAATAAAGACAAAACCCACAGTCGATCAATGTAACACTTCACTAAACTACAATAATTACTATTTCTTATTAACACGCGCACAAACGGATTTGAAGGCCAATTAGGTATAGAAATGATAAAAGGAAATTGTTTTTTCTTCGGCATTTGAAAAAGTGATTTAAAAACAGGAGTTAATGAACCTGTTGTTTATCTGCTCTTTTCATTTATTTCCGTTATATTTATATTTGTTGAAAATATTCTCCTATGCCACCTTTCTTTATTGGAACAGTTTTCCCAGTGGTGCTGTTTCTTCCCCTTTGTGTCAGTCTGTCAGGGATATAATATCTCACACTTTTATACAAATTAAACAGGAGAGAAATTTCTGACGCTTTTACGCTTCCTACTTTGTACAGATGTTCCTTATTCCGCCACACTGCTGACTCTGGCTTCAGTTTCAGACTCCACTGGTCGCCTCCCCTGTTTGCACATCACACACAGTTGCGTAAAATGACCTTCAGAAACCAAAGTAAAGCATTAAAATGGCAGAATTTCAGCGAAATTCATTCTCTCACCTGCCTGCAGTACAAATGACATATTTGAATATATGTGTGTGGACAGGGATTATACAGCATTGAGTTTAGCATGTGAAACATCGATTAAACGCTTGAGTGACGTTCAAACAGACTGTCTCGAAATCAGTCCGAAAACATTTCGTCTGTCAGTTTGATCTACGGCTAATCTGACACGTATGAAGCACAAATATGAAGGGGCATCAGGCTGTGAAGCAGTTGAGCACATGAACTTGAGCCTGGTGGGTGGTGGTTAGGGTTAAGGTTTTTGGTTATTCAAGCCTTTTTCTCCACTCCTGCTGTAGTACTCTCAATTTAGGTATTTATCCTAACTTGCTACAGTGAAAAAACCATTCTTTGCAAAAGGGTGGTAAAATCTTTTGGTAAAAGACTCCCCTAAAAAGTCAGTGGCAAAATGTTAAATGTGGACTGCGCAGAAAACAAACAACTCTTTATAGTCTCTTTTTTAAAAAGGAATTTTGACAGGATAGCAGTCAACAACTATAATAACTAAGAAAGTGTGAGGAAAAGTTGTGGTTCAAATCTCATATGTAATTGATGCTGTACCTTTGAAAAACATGCTTAACATAAATTGTTTCAGTAAATACCCAGCTAACTAACTCCAGTATCGCTTTCAGGTGTTATAAATGGTAGGTCAATTTTGTAAAGTGTGGACAAGAGAAAACAGCCTGGTACACTGGTGTAGCTCGGTTTCCACGAAACATTCACACTTGCAAACTGAAATACATTCAGTCTATTGCTCTGTTTTGCAGTATTGCTCTGTGCAGCTGCACATATCTCCACACTGCCCTCGAGTCAAGGATTAAATTTATCTAGTGTAAGGGATCGATGAGTCTAATCGATGAATAGATCCTTTTTCAATTGACTAAGCTTTCCTTTTGCCTTCACCCAACTGAAAAGCAACTTAATGATGGCCTCCAACATCACTGTTAACACTGCAGTTTCACAAAGTGTTTTCAAGAGCGTGAAGATCAAACATAACAATGATCGATCACGGCGATTGCTATGAAGGCTCAAAGACTACTGCTATTGAAAAATGGTCCCCCGTCCATTATGCTTACAATACAAAGTCATCCAGGAAGAGTAGATGGTGCATTGATCTTAGGAGAGCATTTTCATTCATATGTTCTGAGAAACTTTCGCTCCATCAGCCGGTCCCAATATACATATGTGCTTTTCTTAACTGCCATTTACAGAAAATCTATACAGTATTGTTCATTTGACCATAGTATGTCCAGCATCAAATATTGTTGTTGAAGTTACTGCAGAATGTTCATGAATGTTATTATTAATTCCATTGCAGTTTTCTATCACAGTCATATGTTGCATTTGTTACATGCTACAGTGATACTGGTAAATGTGTCAATTTCAGTTCCTGAGAATGGCAGTCATTCTATCCATATTTTATGCCCCTTTCAGCATACACTGCATGTCAGTCACCCTCTGACTATCATGGGCAATCTGAACTCCCTTTGTCTGGCCAGTGAGAAAACCTCTTACTCTCCTGCAGCCCGACACCTCCTCTCTGAAACAAAAGACTTTAACTTTGCAGACTAATCTAATTAACCTAAACTTTTCAGCCTCACTGCTCCAGTCATGGCAAACCTCTGTCTAACTTTGTCAAGCTGCATGTGTGAAATTCTAAAAGTCACTGAACCAACCAAACAGTAAAGTGAGTTAAGACATAAAACACTCTACTGAATTTCATGAAACACGCGTCCTTGTCTGGGCTGTGACAGTTGTTTCTCAGGTTCAGCCAAACACACTACCTGCAACTTCCACCAAGCAATTAACCTGAAACACATATTTTTGAACTGTAAGAGGAATTCCATGCAGACAAATGCATAAAACACAAACTCTACAGCAACTGAGTCAGATTCTAACCTGTGATCAAACAGCCCAGGAGCTGTGAGGCTGAAAAGATACCCACTACACTACCATGCTGCTAATGCTACATCCTATCTCAAAAAAATCCATATAAAACATAAATACAATAGCTAGATGATAAAGCAGTCAGAGAAAGACACAGATTTCTCGACAAAAAATAGACACTACTTTGCTAATGCTACCCTGCATTGAAATCTAAATAACACAAAATCAGTTGGAATTAACAATAAACACAAAACCAAGCACAACTTTTCACAACCCACCAGAACTAGGTAATGAGATGAAGTGAAACAATGCTATCCAGTGAACATGTCCTAACAACGCTACAGATGCCTGTTTTAAAAAGTGCTTCTTTATAATTTACAAGATCCTTCTCGGATCATTTTGGGTATGGAAGGGCACTAGAAAAACAACTGTGGTCAGAGATGATGAAAAGTAAACTCCTTGGTGTGATCTTTTGTCCCCTAAGTTGAAACTCATGAAACTGGTGGAGAGCCAATCTGGAAGGAGTCCTTGTGGACCAGGCCAGTAATTACCCAGCTCATTAGGGAGACAGGTTAATAAAATCCCAGCAGTGGCCTGAGAGATTACCTCCTAATCTCCCCGGCCACAGGCTGGATCCCAGAGCGAGGATTATAGACCTTGAGACTGTCCAGGATGTGTGCTCAGCTTGTCCTGGGCCAAAGTTACCCCTGACGTGTAAACAGGAGCAGCTTCACTGAAGTGTAAAACTGTGCCCTGGAGAGGAGTATGGCTGACCTTACAGGACTGTGAGATTCATGTCACAGTTCAGTTTCTTTTTGGGTTATTTCCAGACATCCTAATCTTCCATCCTTTCGCAGTAAGCAAAACATTTTCTTAAAAATATTGTTTGTGTTTTGGAAACCTTGCATGGCAAAACCCTTGGCAAATCATTCTAATAAAGGGACACACTTGTATCCAAAAAACAGCATTTGGTGTTGAAACCCACAATCCCATGAAATGTAATATAAGTATTATATGCTCCAAAATGTTGGATAATTAAATCTGTTGTAGTAGAACATTCACGCAAAAGGAAATGGAGTTTCTATATAAATTTAAGTCGTGCGGAGTGAAATTAGAGAAGTTGTTAAGTTTCACTTACCATACAAAAAAGCAATTTAAATGCTGGAATCGCAAATGTGGTAAGAATAACTCACGTAAATTCCATTTTCAGAAAGTGATTGGGCTTTAAATTATTTGTATGATGGATATCATCACCACAGTTAAAAGCAATATAGTCAGAGTTTGATTGGTCATCTGTGTAGTTCATCAGAGAAGAAGGCTAGGCTTTGCCATTCCTATGCTAAATTCATAAATCTGTGAAATATAACACACAGTATACACAGGCTGTAGCATCACCTTGCTAAACACTCATAAGACATATTCATCTGAACCGTTTGACTTCATTGCTGCTAATCATTATAAGGGAATAACAGGGAAATTCTCTTGTTCTACTTCCATCCATTAAACACTCCTGCGTAAAACCAAATGAATCATTAAACAAGGTTGCAGTGTTGATTTGCTTACATTCTAATATTTGAATTTAATTTTTTTTAATCCTTTTGGAGTTCTGAAACTTTTAGAGAATTTCTGGTTTGAGTAACGCTATTAAAAATATTAAATATATCGAATGTATAATGGCTTTATACATTTATGTACGTCCTTCTTTTCAGTAATTAGTCCTTAAACACAGACATATTCAAGGGGGGCAATACTGTATACAGTCCGCACAGTGGTTAATTCACAGCTTTTACCATTGTTGCTCTTTACTGCCACCTAAAGGACAGCATGAAAAGTGCACAAAATGAGCCCCCTCTTCCCCGCTGAGCGCCACAGACGCTATTTCTGTATTATTTGGTAAGGGAAAAACTTTGTGCCGTTGTCAGATCCATATAAGTTCACTCACAAATTCTCCTGGCGTAGACACTATTAACATCATTATTCTAAGCCTATTACTGTGTTATAATATTATTATTCCATTCTAATGAAGGTCCTCCATATCACGCTAACTGTCCACGTAAGTTTCATAAGCAGCTACTGCTGGCCAATGCTCAGCAGCAAACAGTACCGCGACTTCTTACACATGTTGCTCTTTGGCAGGACTTTATCTTGTGCACAGGCACTTCTCATAATCTTCTGGCACTGCGGTTTTTTCTCCCGCAGGCCAACTGACTGGATTCTGTGCCTGAGCTGTTCTCCCAGCAGAAGACCGCAGTAGAACATGGAGGTTATTAATAATCCTCAGAGCTGCATGTCAGTACCCACTGGACACCAAGTTATGCAGCTCATGCTGCTTATCTGGCATTTATTTTAAATGTGTGCCCCCCTTTATTAAAGTTTGTATATATATAAGTTATATTTAAGTTTATATATATGAAATGAACATCAGCAATATACCATAGTACCTTTTATTCACTGGAAATATTGAAAATTTAATAATTGATATTTTGCTGGTACAATAGATAAGCAGCTGACATGTCAATAAGGGGAGTAAGAAGACCTACTTTTTCCACGTGAACTGCTTGGTGCACCTTGATGTGACTGAGGGTCTTCCAGTGAAGCGGAGAAGAATTGTGACAATTTGCACAGTTATGTGGAAACAGTAGCATGCAAATTTTCATCATCTTATGTGCTACATGCATACAGTGGACATGATTTAAATGATGTTTCAGAGTGGAAAAGGGAAACACTTATTGCAGATGGTGGGCAGTTCATCCACAGCCAGATTGGAGACTTCCACTGCAACATAATGTATTAGAAAATGAGACGAAAATGAGTCCTTTGGCACTTTTATATGTCTTATCACTTGCAGTTTAGCTCAGCATTAACAATGTGATTGTACAGATCCTCACCATCATCCACTGGGGCAGGTTACCTACCTGAGCATGTGGCTCAGTTGGTTCCTATGGCTGGAGACGCGTGTCCATACACTGAGCTGAAAGGAACAAATTGTTGAAGTCTGGGTGAGTGACTAGGTGATGAGTGTCTTTATAACAGCTGAAGGGTACATTCTTTCGAAGGTGCAGCTTTCTGTTAAACGACAAACTTCTTCACATGAAGTACTACAACATAACCATTCTTGTCAGCCATTGCTTCCTCCTCTGGCCTCAGGCTTACTCATCACTTTCAGAACCTAGACACTGCACGAGGGGTGGAGCTAAGTGTAGTGCAGTCCAGCTTTTGGTTCCAGTGGCCTGTTTCCAGTGAACGGACCACTAACCACAAAGGACAATGCCAAGTTAACTGTGATCAAAGCATTTGATCATTTTCATGTGCACTATACAATCTAATCTGTGCTTAGATGCTGTTTTCTTGCAGTCTTTCTCAAAGCCACCCTTGAAGGGTTCAGGGAATTGTTTTGTTGCAAATTAGATATTTCTGTTTTTTTCTTGTTTTTTTTCCTTCTTATGTGTCCTGTGACAGCTTGATTGTAAAAATGTGCCTTTAAGTGAAATTTTACGTCTGACTGACACAGCAGCTGAAAATGTCTATTTCTAAAAACAGAAAGAATGTGAATTATTTTAATATATGAATTAATCACATACTGGGTGATGTGACTTCTACAGAGGTATACATCAGTCCGTCTACTTCACACAGAATAAAGCTGCTTTAATGTGCTGTCCTGTCCCATCCTGCTACAGTGGGATACTGTATGTCCCCATATGATGAAGCCCTGCAACTTCTATACAACCATAGTACACCAACTCCTCTGGGGTTTCACAGCCAAAGGAGCCTTTAAAAGGTAATGAAGTCCACTTTGGCTGCAAATGTGTTAGTTCCCTGGGCTTACATAAGAAGCAAGGGGAAATCTTGAAAATGGGAATAAATAGATATTTTATGGCATTTCTTTCAAATGGAAGAGAACACCACTATGTTTAGCTGATGCTTTTGCTGCTTTGCAAAACAGATGTGCCTTAGTGATGTGGGAAGGAACACATGAGAATGCATACGAGACAGCTCCAGAATGACATGCTCCACTGAAAGCAGGGGAGCACTGAAACACCATGATCGACTGCAGCCACAGACTGCAGCTGTAAAGCAAAGCAGCTGTAAAACCTGCTTTCTTTGGACGGTCTATCAATATGTCCAAGGAGTTGGACGGCATATCAACCCCATACAACGCAGTATTATTTCCACTTCTACAGCTGAAGATGTTTATCTGTTTGTACAGTAAAAATGGTTAAAGAATTTGGTAAAAAGGAGCACCCCCCCCCCACCCAAAAAAAAAAAGTTTTTGATTTTCCCTCAACATCTCCATTACTGCTGAATCTTCTGAAACAGGCACGGGGTCCTTGTGCACCTGCTCCGTTACACCACCAGAGGGCAGCTGCGCTGCTCTCAAATACCCATCTCGAAAAATACCAAAATGCAACTAGCGTTGAATATTGTGTAATGCTCAGGTAGATTCTTCTAAAAAGTGTAAATGAACCTTGTTTTTAATGGAGAAGTAACTTTCTGCCAAAGTCTGTGGGAAGGTTGCTGTAATGACTCAAATGTTTTTATTGTTATGAGTAAAGAAAAAGCCATAAGCAGTATTACATGGAGATAATGGTTTAAACAGCACCTCTGTGATCCTCTCTTTCCATTTTCCTCTGTACCTGAACACCTTTTAAACAGACTGGTTAAGCCTTGATGTTTCTACGCACTGTATCAAGTACAGCCTTTCATTACAATCATGTAATTCTGTAAAAGATAACTTTTCCCCATATACATCTTCCTCCAAAAATTATCATTATCGATTTAGTTATTTTGTGGTTTCTAATAGCATAAATTAGGTGGGATACAGACCTGCAACAGCAAGGGCACTGGATCCCATGCATACATGCTGAAGGAAGGACAAAGTCAACTGTAGACAAGTTTTTTTGGGTGCCTCGATGCAGTCTGCATACATGCTGGCAACAAATAAAAGTCAAAGTGAGTCAAAATAATACTGCTGTGGAGTCAATAGACAGATATGAAGGCTGATTTTAGTGCATCAGAGAATAAGCAAACATGCAGCTGGTGCTGAAATTTCTGTGCATGTGTAAATGATCACGCTATGCAACAGTGACTCAAACCCTGGTTAAGCGAGACGTTTTCATCAGAGTGACCTTTTTTGTCTTATTGAAAACGTTCATTTAGTCTTAACAGCCTCCTTAAAAAATGTAAAAGGTAAAGCTGAAGAGTGACTGCTGGCGTTTTACGCTTTGTTACATCCTGGTAACAATACAATGTCAGAATTGTGTTCACTGTAGACTGACAGGAAACCCTAAATAAATTACACATCAAAGTACAAGTTTGATGCTGTCAAACTAAAACAGGAGCAATGGTTAATGTTCCGATTGTTTAATAACAATGCTTTGGGTGACAGCTTACACAGCTGGAGAAGGTACTTAACCTGAAATGCTACACTAGACATCCAGCCATACAAATGTTTAAACTGCAAAAGTGTAAGCTGGGTACATTTGGCTGAAAAAAAAGTCTTGGACAAATTAATACAGCTACTATACAGGAACTGTTTATGTTTGATAGCCTTTACCCAAGTTCACTGCTTTAGTCTGGCATGTCCATCGGCTTGAATTGTTTATGATACCGGAATTCCCAGAGTTTATAAACAGATTTTACAACTCAGGGCTCTATTGATAACAGAAATATTAATGACTTCAGCTGTGACACGCGGGACAAGACATCAGAGGAAATAGACCCAGAAAATCCACATACTTTTAAAACTGCTTGGCTCAAGATCTCTTTGACCAGCTCCCCAAATTAATTCCTCAAATATTATGAATTATCATTTATTAGTCATATACCTTAGTTCAAGGTGAGTTTAAATGTTAGATTAATATACTAAAGTTCTTGGCCTGGAGGACTTGAGGGACAGTTCCTTCCTCAGGGGTATTTTTATGGGAAAAGAAGCAACAACCCTAACCACACTACCTCCTGCCCCTTTAACAAGCATTCTTCACTTGCAAGGTTACGGGACAAATATTACATAATGTGACAGAAGCAGCTGAATTAATCCATCGACTGTATCTAATGCAGAATGTTTTACACCGCTATTAGCACTATTATATTTACAGCTCTTATAGATAGAAGATCCATTATGCAATGTAGAAAAAACGGATTACTCCCAGGTTTACAGCAGGTAGCAGCAAGTCCTGTGGTCACACATGGACTTGTGACCACTTAACTGCATATCTAGAGCCAAGGAGGGACCTTGCTTTTTGCTTTACTTACTTTAGTAAGTTTCTCACTTAATTTGTGTTATTGGAAACCACATTTTAACTAAGTCATTGATGACATTTAAAGAGACTGGCCTACATGGTGAAAAGTTACAGAATTACGTGATGCAATGAAAGGCAGTACTTAATATAGTACATAGAAAGGTACATCAAGGTTTAACCCGTCAGTTTAAAAAGGTGTTCCGTTACAGAGGAAAGTGGCAAGAAAGAATCACCGTGAGCTGCTTTTTAAATCATTATCTCCCTCTAATACTGCTTATGGCTTTTTATTTACTCTTCACAATAAAAATAAACTATTGACAGTAGGGGAAATTAGTACCGAAAGTTAGCATAATTACTGTCTGCTTTTCAGCATCAGAAAAGTTGAAGGGGGAAACAGATGCCGTCCTCTGGTGTTGGCCTGAGGAGAGAGGGAACCCTGACAGAATGTCACACAGCTGTCATTCATCTGCATATATTGTGACACAGGACCTGTCAGTCATGGCACATGGCACTGGGTGAGGTGATTGCCACATACAGCTGGGTAGGACGGCTCCCTCTCAAATTGCGCCTGTTTGCTGATTTTTAAAGCTTCAGACATCAAGTGTGAGTCATATGGTTTTATTAATGTTTGCTTATGAGATTCTGTTTAGACAATCTATAGTAATTATATCTCCTGAAGTATTGTCACATCAGCTGATACTGCTTCGTCCAACCACCTTACAAGGTTCATATTATTAACTGTTGCCATATGCAAGGTGAAAAAAATTCCTGCTTATTATCACCTTATTACAGTAGAGTTCAAGGAATGCCGGATACAAATCTCAAACTATAGCTCCTGGATCTCCTGACCTTGAACACTAATGGTCCAAATTTTTAAGGACCTGGTCCTCTCATTTCAAGGTCATCAACCCTCCCAAGCCCCATGTGCTCAGCTTGTTTTCCTGTTATAACTATACGGCCTTGTTTGTGCTGTTTGAGGCAAAGTTCAAGGATGCATTTAATAGGATCTGTGGCCTGTTAGTCTGAAAATTCTAGAAAAAAAAATCTGCGACTGAAACATCCAGCTCAAAGGCAAGATACCTCTGTAAATGAAAGTAACTGTGGAAGAAGCCGTGGATCAGACAAATAATAATTATAAATTCAAACATAAACAGAACCTTAAATCAGGGATTTTAAGGACGAATTCCAATCTTTCTTCCAAAGTTCAAATATATATTTAGGTTGATGTGTCAAGGCACATGAACAACTGTGGCAACAAAAGGTGCGTTGTTTAAAGCACCTGTATCTTCTGATGTAGAAAATGCAGCTTGAAATACCTGTACTGTTTTGGTGCACTCGAGTATCCTTTTCCAGAAAAATGCAGAGCTATATTAATCTTTTGAATATTACTAAAAATGACCATGTACTCTGTTTTACTAGCTACAACAATGAAAGAACACAAGCACAAATGATGCACCTGCTTAGTTCAAAGTGTAACTGTCTGCAGCCTTCCAGCCTGAGGTGTAGATGTCCGTCACACTTTTGCCTTTGCTTTGGAATCCTGCAGAGCTGTTAGTAAGTTTGTTTCACACGCTGTTATTTTTTAACCCAGCTATTGCTGTTCTGTATGAGATACTTACAGAGGCATAGATTAGTGTCAGTCACCTCCGCTGTTACAGGTGGCTCATATATCTGCCATAAAACAGAACTAACAGCAGCCACTGGTTTCAGCTGTAGGTTTCAGGTTTGATCTGGTTGTTTTTCTTTATGTTAATGATTATTGCCAACACTTTTAAAAGACCAAGACCATAAAGTAACTTTTCATTCAGTACTCATTGGCTGTAACTACCAAACAAAGTGTTGTCTAGTTGCTTTCATGCAAAGCAGTTTGCACACTTTACCATTTGAATTTTACATTTTAACTTGCTTATATATAAAGCAACTAGGGGTGTATGGTTTTGTGATTAAAGCCCCCCCCCCCCACAAACCTGAAACTGTTTATGAATCCACAACCTCTGGATTGTGAGTCTTTGATGAGAATGCACAACCTGCTTACTGTGAGGCCACATCTGGAGCAAGTGTCTGCAGGAGAACTGCCTCCAGGCTGAGAAACTGAGAAGCTGCTTGCTCCTTCTCTCAGTACCCCACCACATCTCTGGCACATTGTTTATCTGCTAAAGCTTCAAAGGCCTTGTCTGTCTTAGCCTTTAGACTCATCTGGACTTTGCCACAAATAACTTTGGTTAACTGTCTCAAAACAACCTGATTGACAGGATAGGCTGTTTAAAAGGAGTACAGGGGGTAATATCTGTGGAGCAACACCCAAGGCGAAGCAGGCCTGGCAGCAAATAGACTGATGTCTCTTTTAACAGCTCTAGCAAACTTCTATGGGAATCAGCATTTGTATCTGGACCTGTAGACCATATCTCATATGTATCTGGCTCTGTTTGTATGTCTGGGGAGTGACATCTATACTGCAGATTCAGATATGGATACAGATACAGATAATAATCTTGATGTGTGACGTGGCCAGGGTGATATTCAGACAACTGTAACCTTTGCAGTGATTCACAGGGCAAAAGGCCTGTGTTGCAGGCAGCTTCCAGTGGTCCAGCAGCCTTAGCGTGCAGGGCAATGTTAGCATTTTTTGTTACAAAAAAGTCAACCAATTATCAGCAATTGGTAGCAGTCATCGCGTTTGCCCTATTTCCCACTGTAAATGACTCTTTCAGACAAATAAGGGATTAAAGTGCCCTCACTACCTGTGATTTGCAGCTGGATACCTTGAAGACTTAGCACCCTTAAAATAATAAAGGAACTTCATCAAACACAGTGACAGAAGCCACATGGAAATGTGCAAAAAAAGGCTGAGCTTATGCATCCCTCATGTTGATCACGAGGCCAGAGTTATCCAATAAGAACATGTCAAACAGTGGCAAAGACCCTGAGCTGCCTTGATCAGCTGTTGTATGTGTTCATTACAATAAATGGACTTTCCATAACAACTTGCAGATTCGAGTCCTGCTACTGTAACCATGAGCTGCGCCCATAAACTGGAATTGTTTCAGTAATATAGCCTGCTCTGAAAATGCTTACAGAGGCAAACTATGTAGGTCAGATGAAGAAGAGTGTCTGAAAAGCAAACAATAATAATAAAAGTGTTAGATCAGGGAAGACTGTCGTGGACTTCACATGTGGTTAAAAAAACAGCAAGTTGCAGGCTTTGTTTGACCTTAGGGAGAGAAGCGGAGGCTGATCAAATAATGCAGTTAGCTTTTCAAGTGGCTCACTTGTCATTCGGTGCTCACCTAACCTAATAATAATAATTAATTATTATTATTTTTTAGTTGAATGCATGCAACTGCATGTTTTAAAAATGTTTATCATTTTTAAACATTTTTATCATTTATTTTTGTTATCTCTTTTTTTTTCTCAAGATACAGGGCTTTAACCTTTTTGGATTTTCTGTTATCGAAAAAGAGGTATGAGAGCCATGCCCTGGAAAGCACTGGACAAATACAGAAAGGTTACTGTTAAATACATTATTACAAGAGGATGTGAACGAGTAGAGCAGGTCAGCTGCCCTCTGTCTCACACCAGATGCAAAAGATCATTTGCAGTCAAATACATCATTTCTTTTTTTAAATGAGCCAGAAACTCAACCATTTCTGGACCTTAATCTTCTTTATTAAAATGTGTTTTCAGTTATTGCCTTCAACTCTACCCCAACAAACTCAGCTAGAGATTAAATACAACACAGTGGTTGTTACCATTATTAACATGTTTGTATTAGTACTAGTAGCAGAAGTAGCAGTAGTACTAACAATAGTAGGTCACCACATGCATGGCAGATGACCTCAGAACCTAAAGGACCAACAGAAAATAATCGTTTTGACAGATCATTGACAGCAATTTTGCACTGTAGGTAGGGGGGCTGTGAGAATACTGACCAACAGAGCTGTACACAACATAGCCTCTCCTCACGTGTCCCATCTGCAGCTGCCGTGGACCAGCAGCAGTGCCAGCGTTGATGGTTTGGTGGTAGAAGGATCAGACAAAGTCAGAAAGCAGCAGAGAGGAAGACTGGTGTGAAATGCATTGAGCTTCTGCAGTGATTACTGCTCTGGATGGGACATTTGCTCTACAAGCAGCGTGGCTGCCATTATCTTCAAAACTGGATCTCTGGTTACGGGTGGATCAGAATTCCGTTTCGCGTCTATGCAACCAACCTTTCCAAACAAAGTTAAGGGACGCTGATCCCCAAGGAGTCTGACACTACACAGACAAGTCTTATTCTCCTTTTTTCTGAGGGGCACCCTGGACTAAAGCAAAGATTCCCCCATTATACTATGCTGTACATTAAACATGGAAAGATAAATGTTTATTCCTTTCAGAGCACAAGGTTTTCCTCACTGCGCATCAAGTTTATTACCCTGGCACATTTCAGTGTCAGGTCACATGGTTGCAGTCGAGCTCTTGCCTGCTTTGTATCTGTCAAAATGGATGGTGCTTACCCAAGCTTTACATGAGGCATAAGAAAAATTCAACCACAAGTCCACAGTTCACAAGACAAAAAACAAAAGAACATTACAGAGAGAACAGCACAGGTGTCAGCTGCAGGTACAAGGTAGTTATAAAGCATAAATTATGATTAATTATTTAGAATAATTAATGACGCAATTGGCAATATTTAAATTTACAGCTCAAATTTGAATTTGAATTTTTGATAGTTACAGCAGTTCGAAGTCTGAACAAGTCAAGCTGCTAATGAAAGAAGATCACACTCCTTTACCTAGAACCATCAAGTTCCTCTAACAGCTGGCTGAAAACCAAATATTACATTTTGCTGTTGCTCCTGGCTACAGATTTTAGGAAAAGTGTAACCAGTGAAAACACAGCAAAAACATATGCTTACACTGGTTAAATACAGTTTATGACTGATGACTGATTGTTCAATGTACTGTCACACTTAGTGAATATTCAGTTTTTTATCTTCATTTTATAGTTTGTGATGCTACAACACAATATCCTGTCAGCACATCTTACATCATCTGAGTTAAAAGTATTCGTGGAGATAACATTTAAGTATGAAGTCATGGCTCTTATCAAATTTAAGCTTAACAATAACCTTAGAAGTTCCAATTGTATTTAGGCACAGTTTAAAGTTTATATTTTGTTTTGGATTTCCAATTAACTGGTAGCCTGGATTTGCTCTACCTGTTGTTGCAAAATTTACTTCCCTCCTTCTGCTAGGCTTAAGCCTACATGCTACCGAAGTTTGTGTGCACGTGGAGAAAAACAACACTCGAAAAGACGGTTGGAGATGCAAATGAAAATGCCATCTGAAAATGTAAAGACAAAGCTGTAAAAAGATTAAAAAATGTATGACATGTATACGTCTTGCAATTTGCCCACCAAAAATAAAACAAAATATGTCTGCATTCCTAATTAAAGAAAATCATAACATGCGTCAATGCGCTATTATTTGCATTTCACATGAAATATTATTAGAACATTTAAACCAACATAGAAACTTTATCAAGTATAAGTTTATGAACGCAAAACTAATTTGACCGTGTTTCATGTATAAATGCAGTGCTGTGTTTTGTTCTGTTCAAATTTCAAAATTTAAAAAAACAGGGATCCTCTATGTAAAAATTTAAGATGTTAAAAAGGGTGCTGAAACAATGTTGTCTAAGGGATAAACTTAAATGCATTACATAGGCTAAACTGCACCACATGCAACGTTTGCTAATTTGTGGATTTTTGTTTTTTAAGAAAGAAAAAAACAATCTGAATTTGTGCCCAGTGTTATTTCGCTATTTAAAATCCTGCAAACCCATGAGGGTATACATTAGTGTTTACTGTTTGCTGTTCTTCTATTACTAATTTGTGGAACAATGAAAACCACCTTTATTTTGGGGGCAAATAGTCATGCACACTGCACTGGACCTTTTGAGTTCAATGACCTATTTACTTTTTACAGCTGGGCGGGGATTACAGTATCTCGCGGAAAAGTGTTCGACACGCGTGCAAAACCCAGGACAAGTTGTGTGGTGGGACTCTGATCTTTGGCCCTGGCCTCTGGCAGGAGAAAAGGAATGAATGACACACAGAGTCCCCCCACCCCAAGGGCTCCACCACTACCCATGTCGACCTCAAGCAGAACCTTAACACCTGTGTGCTTCCTTTTAATGCATGTAGGTCCAGTGTCCAAATACTGCATTTTCCAGTCCTATCCAGGGTACTGGCGATGAACCTTCAAGAGGTTATGAATGGAACTTAATGTTTACGATGAATTGCCAGAAAGTTGCTGGAGGATGTTAGAAAGAACTCTCTCACACTTTTATTCTTTTTCTCCCATCTTATTTTCTTTTGTTAAAAATGTGACACCAAGTATTGCTTTCAATTAACAATGTAGTTATTTTGTGCCAGGTAAAAAAAAAAAAGCTAGAAAAAGAATTCTAGTCAGTCATATTCATAAAGAAATGTGAGCTGACTTAGACAAATTGAAGCAGTTTCGCCAGTATCAAAATGGATGTGCTGCATTAAATGACTAAAGATGCATTATAATAAACTGTAGATAAATTTTCTTTAAATACATCACTGGGTAAAGAATTAGTTTTTGCATCCCATTTTATCAGCAGTAATGTGCAGGATCTGCTGTCAACGACATAGTTCTAAGGTTATCTGTGTTCTTTTTTGAAGTTAGTAAATTGGACATCCAGAAATTAAATCAAGGTCAAATGTAATCCAGGATTATTGAATAATCCTATAGAAATCCCAGATAACTTTGTATAGAACAGACCAAGACCAGCCACAGGGCTCCAAATTTCATTCTTTCAATTTTATCCTCATTCCTAAATGATTTCCTAAGGTCAAGTTCCAAAGCCATGTGAGGTTTCATAGATTCAAAAAAAACAGTTTAGAACTTGATCAATCTAGCAACTGTTCTACAGTCTGTTTAAAATTAATCCATGGGTTTATGAAGAGTTTTGTGCAAATACCAAAAGTATAACTGTTTGAATAAGACTGTACCTTCTATTACCTTCTATTATCGCAGTTCTGTATCTAGGTTCCTGACAGGTGACCGCATGTTAAAACTTCCGCGACAGGCCTGTTGCTGTGAAAAAAGTCACATTTGATTTTGAATGAAACAGACCGCTAAGCACGCAGATTAAAAAAGCAAAGGGCCTCAGAATGCTGTGGAGCCAGAAAACTTTTCACAGCTGCACATGTAAACAAAGCTTGAATATTAACTCCACTAGTGATGGTCACCTGGGGTTGTTTCAAAACTTTTTCTCACAGATACCATCTTCTAAGTGGGACGCAGACTGAGAGAGACAAAAAAACAATGTGAAGGTCAAAATTAGTAAAAGCTGGGCACTCTGCCAATCACAAGAGCTATGTCAGAATTCAACCCTTGACACATATCTTAGCAATGAAAAAGATTACAGTGTCATCGCTTTAGCCCCTGCAAACGTAATCCGTATAGCTTGTATCCAGCAGGCAGTAACCAGATCATTCACTTATGCTTATTTATGCTTACTTACTTGATTTTGCTTGGAAATGTACCTCATTTATTTCATTCTCTACTATAATTTTAGATTTTTTTATGTTCGAAATTTCATCTTGCATGTGCGGTCACTTCAAGATGCCAGTGTTTTCCAGGTCACACCAAGTTTACAAGTGCAATGCATCACCATGCAAACATTGCAAGAGTGAAGACATGTGGAAGTATACCTTAACACATCTTAGTCTAAATGTTGTACACGGACATAAAGAGGATTTGCAACATCCTTATATGCAGAATGATTTCTATGTTAGCTACAGTGCTGAAAAACAACTACATAAAAAACAACTCAAATAAAAATTCCAATATAAATCATTGCCCTGTTTAAAAAATTTTGAGGACCTTAAACTGAGTTTCTTACTCTGTCATTCGCCTGATGTGGTGAATGGTCAGACTACTAATGGGGGATTTGTAGGAAGGAATATGCAAATATTGTTCGAAACTTTGAAGGAAATTGTATAAAACATTTTTTATGAAAACAGACAGATAAGTTTGTCACAATTACATATCTTAAACTAGTATTACTTCCGTTCTCCAATAAAAACCATGTGTACACTGGTAAGAGAATAGGCCCTTGAAGAATATGTGTCCCAAGAACACAAAAAGTTATATAGCAACACTTCTGCATCTGTTGATGTTAACAGATACATGCCTACGTGAAGTCGGAGGACTTTGAGTTAAACATTTTCAAAAAGCCACACGGAAAAAATAAATCAATTGAGATAATTTCCTGAAAGCAATTTCTTCTCCCACACAGTGCTGATACAAGTATTATACATTATATATGACAATAGTCACAAGGCAGACCTACTAAATCTGTAACACTTCCACCTTACATTTAGAACGGATGTCCTTCAGCTGAGACAGGAAATATGATTTATTGATCGCCACACAGTCTGATCTTGGCCGACTTTTATTTATTTTTTTATTTTTTTATTATGAACAAGATTGGGGTTTAAACCTCCAACCTGAAACACTAATGCAATTGGCGCCCTTCGCCACAAACTAATGTCTTTGTGTAGAATCAAGTTTAACATGGGGGTAGCGTATTATTTGTTTTATGGTCTAAAGGTCTGAGTTTGAATTTCACCTCCTGCTGTAGTTCTACTGATCAGGGCAGCTAAGCAGAACTGAAAAATCACCAAGTTATATAAATGTGTAAATCACTGTAGGTAGCAGAATGAAGAAAAAGCATCAGCTAAATAAGTAATAATTCTCCTTTGGACAGTGGGTTATACATCAAAAAATAGCTTGTAGATGCCACACAGATGCCCGCAGTTTTTCATGAAGTTTTGAATACAGCCATAACATTTACTGAAGACCAGCATTTGAACTGGTTTTAAAATCTTCACTGTCATGCAGAATCCATTACAGAGGTGACCATCTCCACGGTCTGAATCCATCCTGAGCGCTCAGTTCTCATCCTTCCTGACAGACAGGAGGGAAGAAGGAGCCCTGGAGGCCGGACTTGGACACACGTCAGCAGGCTGAAATTTATAAATCTATGTTATCGGCGCGCATCCCCGGGTTGGGCGTTGAGCGCGGCGCGGCGCATCTGTACACATCTGTGCGAGTAAGACGGGTCTCGAACCCTACCGAAGCTGCGTCTGCTTCTTTCTCTGCGCTACATAAAACCACCACCAGGGTTTTTATTTTTATCTTTTGGATGCAGGGCTGGCGTTCGGATTGTAATTCCGTGTATGTGCCGGATTTGTTCTTGAAGAAAAACCCAAGGTTCCCAACGTGCTGCGAGTCTACTGTGCCCTGCCTAACCGCACCAAACACTCCGGTCCAGCCGGGATTCGACATGCGGGCTCCTCCAGCGCTGGATCCTCTTCGCTCAGCGCTCCGGGACAGTAGAGACGCGACTGTTTAGAGATACAAAACTTGGTTTGACATTTTCCCTGTTTTGCGCGCCGGATCGTGAAGAATTCAAACACGTCGCTCCGGTTCACTGTTTTTTTTTTTAACTGACTGCGAGTCTGCATGGACCCGCATGAAGGTGAGTGTTCGTCGTTCGTCTTTATTTATCGCGAAATAAATCCTTTACTACTCAGCGTCAAAGTGAGCATGTTCGGAACAGGCAGTAAAGTACGTCATGCCGGGGTTCACCTGTACCTGTCTGAGCGGCTTTATTGTGCACGTTTGACGCGACGCTTGAAGGCAGCAGGCAGATAGATGTTTTCCCGCTAGACGGGACCGCGACCTGTTTGGGGGATCAGAGTCGGAAACGGGGTGCTTTTGGCACATGGCTCGCAGCTGTCACTTTGGAGCCAGAGAAAGCTTTACGGACTGAAACTATTCTCGGCTTTTACTCGTCGATATGAGCGGGTCCTGTCGGGTTTCACAATTTTAATTCAGAACAGCGATGGAGAAGCACCATCTGGCAGAACCCTGTCTAACCCCCATGCGCTCCGGCTCTGCTCCCTGTCACAACAGCCCAGATCTCGGCCTATGTGTGGGACTGGATCTTGGTCTGGAAACTCAAGTGGGATGGACCCCGGATCACATTTCTACATTTTCAGTGTATGATCAAATGTTAAACATTATTTTCATATGACGTCTTTTGGCTTCACTTAAGTGGCCCGCTAATTGTATTCAAAACAAAAACAGCGGGTATGGAAAATGTCTTAAATCACTTCTTGAACTAGGACAGTTGAAAATTTCTGTATTGACATAGAAATACGTTCCACCCTAAAATGGTGGCACTTGCGCCACTGCACCCACTGCCTGTTTGGGTGAAAATATCAAGCAGGACGATGGTCTCTAGCGGTGAAACAGCGTTACTGTCGGACCCGCGTTAATTGATTAATTGGTTCATTAATGGATGGAAATATAATGAAACTGCTAAATTAATCTCTTCCTGCTTTGATGCAGGTTCTTTCATAGGGTTCGAGTCTAAAATGAAGTTATGGGACGTGCTGGCCATGTGTTTCTTGCTATTGAGCGCAGTCTCCACCAGCCCGCTGCTCCAAAGCCTGAGGTCTGAGATGAGGCTCCGCTCCTTGGCGCCGGGGCTCAGCGCACGGCCGCCGCAGCTGGATGACGATGAATCCGAACCCCCGTCGGAACCCGGACCTAAATCGCCACCCGAGTCTATACCGAGTCTGCAGGAGCCGCCTCCCGACAACCAATGTAAGTTGCATAACTGTTAGGATGTATGAGGAGCACAGATTACATTTTTAAACTTTTAGATATTTGCACAGACTGTATTTTACCAAGGCAGTTCAATCTATTAGGAGTAAACGGAGGCTCCCAATCATCATCTGCTTTTATTTATAAATCCACAATTATATGCGTTTTCATTATGTTCACTATTTACTTTTTCTGATGAGCACTGGTTCAAGAACTGTTACACAGTTCAGTCACTTTTTCAGTATGTGGTGCCGTATGTGATGCAATCCAGATCCATACATTCATCCCCAAGCCACAGTTTGTATTGCAATGTCTGTATATTTATGAGTGCGACACTTATAAATTTGACAGTTGGGACAATTTTCAGTTTTGCTTTATGGTACCTGTTCTTGTAGTGTTGTGACTGCACGTTCAAAGATGTCTCTTGGTAGCTTAGTCACACAGCGTTTAAGACATACTGGCCTCTTTCACAGTCACTCAGATTTCAACCCAACTTTTGTGCACTTGATATGAGCCTATGGTTCCTAGGCACATGGTTCTGATAGGTTACACACACAGTGAATTTCAGACCTGTTTCACTGCTGAGCGAGAGGGAGAAAATTTTTCTTTGCATAGTCAAAACCTTTGCTTCTCTATCCTGGCAATGATTATCGTTATAAAATGCTTATAAAATTAATACATCCTTTCAAATGTTTAAGCCTCATTTCTCCTTCTCAGGCTCAACATATTTGTTTTGTTTACATATTGCAGAAATGGCTTCTTGCACTCTCTTACAAGCCAGAATACAAAAATTAAATTATAAAGACAGGCAAGAGGGACTATCATCTCTTCAACTAAATGTTCAGGCTTAGTGGTTAAAAGATGTTAAACTCAACCAGAAGCTGTCACATCTTTATCACACTCACTTCACACAGAACTTATTCCAAATTGAACTATTTTCTGTTTATTTGGAAAATAACACCACTTATGATGGATCAGAGGCTGTAGAGAGCAGATTTCTACAGATGCTCCCATCCTTTATAAATAACTGCTTATCTAGTTTAGGACTGAGGTGGACTGAAATCAATCCTGGAATCATAGGAGGTGAGGCAAGGTACACCTTGGACGGGACGCTGCTCGACGGCAGGGCAGTCACACATTTATTCACATGCACACTAAGGACAATTTAGAGTCACCAGTTCACCTGACACACATCTTTGGACTGTGAGAGGAACCTGAAGCACTCAGAGAAAAACTCATTGCATATGTCTCTTTGCTGTTGTTTCATTTCATGGCTGACATGATTATTCAAAGCAGAATTCAATGTTACCAATTTATTATAGACGGGCATTTAATGGAGCAGTTCAAAAGTGCACTTTGTAACAGAGTAACAGTAGGGCCCCTGTGGGATCTACACTGTTCAACCTTCAGATTACGAGTCTCCTCAACCATCATTGTGTGGTGTCAGTTTATCAGCCAGATAAGCGAGAATTCCGCTGTCTCTGTTTCTGGTTAAGTGACTAGCACAATGAATAGTTTCTGTTGTACACACAGCCTTGTCTTACCTGATGGTGCTGAAACAACCTGGTGATGTGTGGACCAAAGGAGATGCCACTCTGTTGTGTGACAGGTTACATCAGCATTGTGACACCGCATCCTGGCAGCCAGAACAGCTTGTGCAACTCCCTTCTTGTGCCTGTTTGGGGATGTTTATTGAGGGGCAAACCTGTAATACCTCTAAGGCAAACAGTGTGTTCTGTTATACACTGAGTTGCCAATTTATTAGGTACACCTATCTAGTAGCATGCCAAACCTCCTTTGACCTTCAGAACAGCATGAATTCATATGGGCATGGATTGTACAAGATGCTGAATGTGCAGAAATGAATGTGCTGTGTTGTTGTTGCATATTGGATAGCTGCAAAGTCTTATTGCGAACAGCTCTTCCAACCCACCTCATTCCAAAGATGCTAGGTATGATTGAGCTCTGAGGACTGTGCTAGCAACGAGCAATGAAAACTTGCTGTCATGTTCCTGGAATCATTTGGTGATGATATATGCCATGTGACATGGTGCATTATCATACTGGAAGTGTCTATCCGATTCTATCTGGATAAGCAGTAATCATGAAGGGAAGAACTTGGTTAACAAGAAGATTCAGATACTCCAGTGGCATCAGGGCTCCTAATGTTTGCCAGGAAAACATTCCCCACAGCATCACACTGTCACCACTAGACTGTATTGTTGACACCAAACAGGGTGTGCCAAATTCTGATCCTTCCATCAGCATGATCCAAAAGGAACTTAGATTCATCTGACAAGGAATTTTTTTCCACACCTCAGTGGTACAATTTTGGCATTCCTGTGCCCAGTGGAGATATGCTTTATTGTTCTTCACTGTCACTGACAGCATCAGCGCCTGGCATAGTCTTCAGCCATTTGAAACAAAGTCCGTTAAGTGGTGCGTTCTGAGATGACATTCTGTACACCAGTGTTGAATCCCGATGTGATCTGACTGACCCATCTGTTTGCTTGCATGATTCTTGCCATTCTCCTTTGGCTTCTCTGATCCACAGGCTGTTCTCAGCCACAGAATTGCCAGTCACTGCTACTTACTTGCTTTTTGCACCATTCTCAGTAAACCCTTGAAAAGGTTGTGTGTGAAAAGCCCAGGATGACAGCTGTTTGGGAGATGAGAGAACAGGCACACCTAGTATCATGTCACATTCAAAGTCAATAAGGGAACTCTCATTTTGTCCATTCCAGTGCTCAGCTGAACACGAGCTGATGCTAGAAATGCTGGTCTGCCTGGTCTATAACACACACCACAGTCACAAGAGATAAGACTTGAATGTACAATGTGTGTGAACGTGGGGGTGAACCTAAAAACCTGGCAACTCAGTATATATTGCTGATGCTGGGTTGAAAATATTGTCTTTATATTTGCAGAAATAATTATTTTAAGAATTAATTAACGTTCTAACATGACAGGTTTTTCTTTATTATGCCAAAGTCTTTTGAAACCATTTCATTTTTACCCTTTGAAATACATGACACAGTAACGATTGCAGTTTGCATAACCATTAAGAACTTTCAACAACAGTTTAATTAATTCTACATTTTTGTGAAGTTATGACTATTTTCTTTTACAGTTTTCTGGTCACATTCTTATTTTATTGGAGTTTCAACACACATTCATAACTCTGCCCTTTAACTTCCTGCCTTTGTCTCCTCTGAGGAACTACAGTCTGTTGATCTTAAGTCGCCAGGTTTTGATTCACCATACTTATTTTTATAAAATAACTTGACATGTCGAGCTTAGTCCTAGTATTAACTCCAGGTCATAGCAAAATGGCCTGAGAACTTTTTAATCACACTTAACAAAATATACCATGTAACTGACTGGCATTCTGTCCTGGGGGTACCTTTCTCGTCCAGCACCCACTGATTCCCAGATAGACTCCAGGACAAGTGGTGATAAAAAGTGAGTGAGTGTGAGTGACTTAAAAAAACAGCAAATCACCTGTTCTAGAGAACATGTGGCATTGTTACTGAAATACATGTTGGAATATGTGGAAAAAGATAAGGAAGTGCTTCTAAGTTAAGCGTGAGGCTTTGTTTTTATGCTGGCATTTAAAGTTTTACGAAACTCATTTTAAATGAATGGGAGAATAGTTAGGTTATTTCTATTTTATGATCCCCAAAAGTTGGATTGCTGTTGCTTATAGGGAGAGCCGGTGCCTTAATTTGGGCCGAGCCCTGTTGGCTACTCCATAGCTATAATTCTGCACCTATTTGATTGTAACCTGTCCTTAGTTGGCATACTGAACAGTCACCTGTTAACCTTATGCACATCATTATCAGTCGTCAAATGCATGCTCACTTTTGGAATTATTTTATTTTACTTGGCATACAGTTTAACCCACACCCATTGTTTTAGTACTGCTATGTCTTTTGCCACAATGCCGCCTAGGAATTACAAAACAAGAGTCCTTAGTTTATTGCAACTCCTTTTCTGAATGATGCCTTGCAATACTCTTGTTGTAAACATACTGATATCTTCCCTCTTGCTCCCACATAGATGAGGTGGCAGTCCTAGACCTGGAGCATTTTGGGGATGTGCTGGACTTCATCAAGGCTACCATTAGGAGGATACGTCGTTCTTCTGAGTGGGACACAAGCTCCCAGGGACAAAAGCAGAGGCCCAAGCGAACAGCGAACCCGAACCGAGGTGGAGGAGTCAGGAAGGAGGGAAGGAGGGCGCGCGGCCGACAGCGAGGTCGAGGAGCTGGCAGCGGATGTGTGTTGAAGCAATTACACCTGAATGTCACTGACCTGGGCCTGGGATACCAGACCAAGGAGGAGCTGATCTTCAAGTATTGCAGTGGCCCCTGCACCGACTCTGAGGCCAACTATGACCGCATCCTGAACAACCTGGTCCACAGCAAGAAGCTGGAGCAAGACATGCCAGCCCGAGCCTGCTGTCGGCCCATTGCCTTCGACGATGACCTTTCTTTCCTGGATGACAACTTGACATACCACACTCTAAGAAGACATTCTGCCAAGAAGTGTGCATGCGTGTGACTTTCTGAACCATTTGTAGAGACACATAATGATTTCAGCCCCTGATGAATGGATTCCTTCAAAAATATGAGGCTTCACGAGACCTCTTTTTTGGGCTCAAAGAAAGGACTCGTAGGAGACAGCGGCTTCCCTTGCCCTGGAGAGTTATGTATCTCCAGGTTCTGGAACTGGCCAACCTACTGGGATTCATATCCAGCTCAGCCTGGCCCAAAGGCACTGCTCCAAGTCTCCAAAGTTTACATTCAGAATCCAGAATTTGTGAAACTACAACATGACGATTGCTCAAGAGACCGCTCTCACTGACCAAAAAACTGACTGTCTGATGCATCTGTTCACATTCCTAATTATGAAGTATATGTGAAAAAAAGTATTTATTAAGGTTGAATTAACTTATTGTTATTTATTGCTGTCAATTTTATGAAAAATATATATTTTTGCTTATTTATTTGGTCATTTCCTATATGGTGCAAATTTGGTAAGATGTCTTTTGAAGAAAATGAAAAAGAAAAAAATGTACGTTGGTGGATCACAAATACATAGACACTACAAAGACTTGAGCAGCATCTAGAATGAAATAACCGAATGTTCACTTTGACTTTTAAAACAGTCTAATAATGCTCAGGTTTGTGTTTGGCATCTCCAATACAGGGGTCTCCTATCAATCTCATGCAAGAGTCCTGCAACTTGTTGCCACCCATGTAAAGCTGCTGTGTTGGGTCTTGCACAAGGGAGGAGTTACAGTTCTCCACGTATTTGTGTGGAGCTCCTCCTTACATGACCAATTTTTGGAGCAGGATGTTCACAGGAGTAGGTTGAGGCCCATTAATAGCGGAACTGCTAATAAGATCAGAAACCTGTACTTTTCCGCAACCTTCCGCCTGTTTCAGTTCTTTAATTGTTATAATGCACAATTACCTCAGTGTCTGCAGAGGCTGAGCTCATATTTTCCACTTGTTTCACAGCAGTCAAAGGACACAGGTCTGCGAGCCCATTTGAAAAAGCCTTAGCCAATTCAAACTCTTTAATTAAAAAAACGTGAAACAATAAATCATTGGCATTTATCTAGATAAAGGCATTCCCCCAAATATAAACCCAAATCTACACTTTTAGGTACCTACGCAGAGCTGGTTACCTCTGATAAAACTCTTCAAGTTTGAACCCAAACAAACACCCATCACAACTGTACTTGGAATTAACCCTATTGCAGCTGCTACCCTAGGATTTCAGAGGGCAGGGAGACAGTCCTTTGTTACTGGACCAAACCACTGTCAAGTCATAACTAATGGCAACATGTGGGTAAAAATCAGGACCCCTTTCTCCAGTGTTATACAGATGGGTCAAGAGATTAATTTTACTTGTTTCTGTGCAAGCCTCCTAACTTGGAGTTTTCTGTCTGTTACACATGATTTATGTTTTTTGTATTGTCTCCTTTTGGGCAATTTCTTGAAAATGAGTTTTCATGGGTGTTAATAGCTAGCTAACCACACATTTCAATGACCCTTGTAGATTTTTTCAAGCCCGTATGTAGAAACAGTGTGCCGATTGCTGGTGGGTGGGAGAGGGATGTTGTACATTTTTGAGAACTTACACTATAAATTGTCTGTGATGCAGGTCAATGTCACACAAGTAATCTGGCAGGTAAACAAATTAAATAAATGCATTTTAATGAAACAAATACATGTTTAATGTGGTTGCATTAATTATACTAGTGCAGACAATATACAATACTATACTATTTAAAATGTGTAAACCTGATTTCTTATAATTGTTCTAGTGTTTTGCTCATAAAGCTGTTGAGAGCAACTTTGCTTACAGTTTTATAACTGTAACATTTATAAATCTGGATATTTTCTGAAGGAATTGAGTACATTGCTTAAATACTAAAACCTTGCTTGAACCTGGGACCTCGGCTTCGTGTGATGCAGGACAGCAGTCGAGCTGTTTTATACGTACAATATTTCTGGGAGTCCATGGTGAGTTTAGGTACAGATGCTACTGATTCCCCTTGAAAGTAAAAAATACTCACACGTTTTCCTAAACGTATATTTACAAAAAACCTTTCACTTTAAAAAAACCCATGGCTTTATGTGGTCCTCTTTAGATAGCTTAGTACAGATGGGCTGTATTTGTTCATCTCCACCACTTGCTGCTCATCCTGGACACTGGACAGGTATGGTTTCTGTTTAGGCCACTTTTATTTTTAGATTTCCTGACTGTTTCAGTTTCTGTCTGTTTTTTCTTGACATTGTTTCCAGTTATGTGGTGGATGGGTTGGCACCTTCTTCCTCAGAATGAGAAATCAGAAACCCCTCCAGGTAAGATGTATTGATTTCATGGGGTCTCTTTGCTGTATACCTGCAAATTATCGTCTAAAAATACAACCTGCAACTGCTTAAGGTCATTTAACTGAGTAAATCTGTTTCTTAAAGATCTCACAACCATACTGTCATAAAGGAATGTACTAAAGTCTTATCTTACTGGCATCATGTATGCAGAATGTGTTTTCAAAAATGGCAGTAATACCATGTTGAAAACCACTGCCAAAAATGTACAAATAATGTGTATTACAGGGCTGGCTGTAGTCCACTGTAGCTGTGTTTCTCACTCATGCTGGTATTACTCCCATTTCTTTGGTGTTGAAATTTGTGTTTTCACAGGCTTTGGTGATACTGAGTGTGTGCCAAGCTATAAAACAAACCCAGAACAGTAAAAGCCTAAAGCCAGGACCCTGTGGTCACATCACCCTCATTTGGCTCACTGTACCAAAGTCACAAAACTAGTATCAGCCAAACTTTTTCAAACAATCTTTAACAATTTTCTGTTTAAAGCAATGGGATGATTCACAAGCATTCACAATGATCATTCTGAATTTACATCACCAGGTTTGCTTTATACTAATGATGACCCAAAATTTTCAGGCCCTGGCTAAAAAAGTGAAGACACTGTTGCGCCCCTGAATATGTTGCACTTCAGAACATAGACTTTGAAATGATAAAAACGTAACTCACAACACATGCAAGCCTCAGCAGATGCAAGCAGTCATTTTCAATTTCATCAGCAATCTTCTCTGCATGCATGAAAGCAATGCACACTATGAAAAGTAGCACCAATGAAGAGATTAATTCTTAAGTCCTCTCAATGGGTATAATTTTAATCTTGCACCACAGAAGAATATAACCCCTCAATGGTCAATGCAGGGATATAAATACATGCTGCTCTGTGCACATCTGGCTTCACTACAGCAGGGTAACAGCTGTGGTTGTAATAAGCTGGTGACAATTTCAGGGGAAAACACATAGTAGGCAAAGATAGTCTTGCCCTACGTCTTTATTTTGTGCCAACTATTTCCTCCACTGTTAATTCTACTTGTGGCTTTCGTGGTACACCTAGCAGAAGACAGTCGCTGTGAACCTATATTATGAGTGTGCCTGTGTACACATTTGAAGCCATGGTTGTCAGTGCCCTTGCTTGGAATAAAGTGCTAAGGATTAAGCTGCACTGGATTATAGGGAATTCTGGTCTTTGAGGCATTCAGGGATTTCACCCGCCTCAATGTGTGCAGAGCAGTGGTGCATTTTCTTTTTTTGTCAAGATCTCCTAGAGCAATGCCAACATGCATGTAACTGACTGCTCCATCACCCAGAAAATGACTGAAAAGATGGCTTCGTAGCTACAGAGACCAAGCAGGACTCCCAGTCTTTTGTCCTCTATTAGACTCTATTAGCTGCTGCTGTTTGAGAAATGAGGATGGCCAGGGTGCTTAATGGAAATTACATTTTTATCCTGTAAATCCTTGAGTCACATAACAGTGTCTTCTGGAGGGATGTTCACGGCAGCAGGTAGCCTACTGATTAATGACGTGGACTTTAAGCCTGAAACTTGACAGTTCACAATGTAGGTAGAGCCCTCCTATAGTACTATTGAGTGAGTTACTGAACTGTTCATTTAAATATCCACCATTATAAATGTGTAACCCTGTAATGTTCTTTGGATAATGAGCAATATGATAATAAAAACAATACTCAAACTTCTCATGACTTATGGCTTGTGTGACTGAAGCATTAACACCAGTGAAAAGCAAACGTGTCCACAAGACAAAGACGAATGAAGCCATTGTCAGAATCCCTTGTTACAGGTTGTAGAGCCGTGAGAAGGTCCTTTGAGAGTCCAGTGCCTCAGTTACATGGGAAGACCACCTAGTTAAATCCAGAAAACAAAGTTTCCAAAGTATGTCCAGGCTTAAGGGATTGTTAAGAAGGCTTTGTGAAGGCACCTCCCTTAGAGCTGCAGTAGCAAGGCCCCTCTTTGCCCATCCTCGCAAGAGATCAGACAGAACATCTGCTTAGATCGACAAGCTGCAACCTTCATTTCCAGTGTAATAGCTGTAATTTGGGTCTTAAATTCATGAACCCATCATAAAACTGGTAAGAACTGTTTTATAATACCAGCTGTGCAGGAGTCAGTGTAAACTGA
Source organism: Arapaima gigas (assembly GCA_900497675.1). Classification (NCBI taxonomy): domain Eukaryota; kingdom Metazoa; phylum Chordata; class Actinopteri; order Osteoglossiformes; family Osteoglossidae; genus Arapaima; species Arapaima gigas. Next base: position 19,562 of record UFQX01000063.1, on the reverse strand, counting down.
CAATAAATATAGTACTGTCATTTACAACAGATAGGTCTTTCTGATAACCTATTGTTTATGTATTTGTATGTAACTGTTTTCCAGGAGTTATGCTGAACTGCTCTACTAAACGGATGAAAACCCAACTTCCCAGATAACTTTTCAATTGACTCATTTTATTTTTATATTGCACCTTTCTCAGTTTTTTTCCTTTACTTTTTTCAATTCCTTCTGGAAAATCTCCACAGCACTTAGTGACAACTTGGTTGTAAAAATGAGCAATGTCAAGTAACACTGGATTGATAGATAGTTTGTGGAAATGAGTAAATATTTGCCTTTTTGGAGCATGTGTCTGTGTGTGTGCACATCCTGTGATAAATCTGATGTGCTGTTTTGGCGTGTGCTTCTGTTTGTTCTATCTGTGACACAGCAAAGGAAATACTTGCCTTAATGAGTGCCACATCTATAAACAAAGCCCACTATTTATTATGAAGCGGTGCAGTGAAGCGAGTAGACAGTTAAAGCCCACAGATGTTTGACAACAATACTCCGCAGACGAAGGGGGGAATGAGGCGGCTGGGTGTACTCTGCACAATGATCTATTAGGAAAAAAAACATTCACCGATACAGAGCTGGCGTTTGTAGTCAGTTCACTGTTACTCAAGAGAGAGATACATTTTCATCTTACTGTGGCAAAGAACATCTTACGTCCATTCCTAAATTTGGCCTGAAGATCCACATCACCAAATCCCAAAGACATAACAATGTCAAATGCATACAGCTTGAATGTGGACTCATGAATGGTCGCCTGGGGACATTTAAATCAGACCCAAAGCCATGCAACTTTGCAGCCCCCCTGAACACACAGGTCTTTTTTAGTCTTCCAGTCTCATTTAAAATTTGTGCTGTATTTCCTTTAAAAATTTCCTTTGAATTAAACAAATCTGTTAATGCAATTCATTCAGTTTGCCACTCAGTTCCACTCTGTTTATTTCATATTTCAGCTGCTTGATAAAGATGTCATCTCCTGCACATTTGCCAAATGTTCAAAGCTTTGATAAGATTCACAGGAAGCAAGGTAGCCATGTTTCTTGGCAAACGACCAACCATGTGCTAACTTGGTTAAGAAAAGAAAATGAAAAATAATTTCCATATTATCATTAGTCCTCTAGAGCGTCACAGTTTAGTGTCACTTCAAAGCATAAGGTGCACGGCAGGGTACCCCCTGGATCGGACAACAGGAGAGAAGCTTATAACTTCTTAAATATAAAAATAATGCAGATGCCACACCCCTCCATAAAAAACATTTGATTTGACAGCACATGAATAAGATTCTTGGCAAGAAGCTATGAGATTATGGTACTTTGAGCTCTTCCATTTGATTTTTACATCCCAGTTCTTTCACTATGGTAAAACCGCACCAGGCAGCACTTTGCTACTTAAACTCATTTTATGGACTGCTGGCAGTATGTCCTGTGTACCTTTTATATTACTTCATTAGCCGGTGACTCCACCTAAATGATGTTTGTGCAAGTGAAACCCTGTAAACTAGATAATTTTTACCCCCTCCTGACTCCTGATGAACTATCTTGAGCAAAAAGAAGGAATCCTGCAACAGATGGTATGGTCCCCACAGAGCCCTGATCTCAACATGATCAAGTCAGTCTGGGAGGACATGCAGAGACAGTCAAAGTCTGCAAAAGAACTGTGGCCAGTTCTTCAAAATGTTTGGAAGATCCTACCAACCTCCACCTTAAACTGCATGCAAGTTTGAATAAGAGAACTGATGCTGTTTTAAAGGCAAAGGGTGGTCCCACCAAATATTGACCTAACTGAGGTTTTTTTGTCTACTGCACTTTTAGAAGGTTTATTAATACGTATTCATGGCATTATTTTTGGAACCATCCTCGCTTTATAGCATTTTTCCCACAGGTGCCTAAGACTTTTGCACAGTACTGTAGCTCTGCTGGGAGCATTGACCCTCAAATCACATGCAACAGTGTACCTCCCGATGGTCTTTTAGAGTCCTACACTGTGGCTTCATTGTGCTAGATTTGGTGTTAAGGAGTAGAACAGCACTTTCCTTTCTCCCCATACTGATTAAATGAACCACAGCACTATCCATAAAGACCTCTATAAAACAAAATAAACCTAAAATGACAAAAACAGACTTCAAATACATCATATTTGAATGGATCTCCATGTTTGGTTTCTGAATCTCTCAGCAAAATCGTGAGCTTTAAACTAATGTGACATTTCTCAATCCAACCTAAATTCTTTGAAATATTGATGAGCTCATCGAATAGTGTGTGCCGCATGAGTGGAATGAATGGCATCTTGAAGGAACAGGAAATTTGAGGAACTGCTAATATGATGGGGTCCAAGGTGTCACAGTAGCAATAGTGCATCGCAACTCAAGGGCTTTGGGGTCGGGATTCTCACCATGTTTATGTGGGATTCCTATGGGTGCTCTAGCTTCTTCCAACAGTTCAAAGATGTATTTTGGGCAAAATGGAGAGTCTAAATGACCTGTAGTGTGCATGTGTCAGTGAACGAGTGTGAGACTGTCAGGCAATAGATTAGCATCGCTTCCAGGGTGTAGCTTGACTTGCGCCCTATTTTACTGGGACAGGCTCAGGAGATTCTCAGTCTTGCTTTGGACACGCTGCAATAAATGACTGATGAATCAATGAAAGTTCCTTTGGTATCATAATATTCTCAGAGCACCACTCAGCACCACTCAGTCAATACCATCACAGCGATGAAGTTGGAACATCTCATACTGTCTCTTCCACTGTTACGCTAAAGTTTATGGCCCATCTTGCAAACAAAATAAACTGTACAGATCCTCAGGTGTTACTTCCAATTTTTAAGCGGATATTAGTGTTTCCTCATTGCTTATGAATGCTTTATTTTTATTGCTGTTTTTTTTAAATCACATGCTGATTGTTCATTTGCTGGGCAGGCACTTTTGCTAAAGTCATTTAGGTAACTTACAATATTGCACACAGTTTACTACTGTTTATAATAACGTACAAACTGAACCGATATAGATTTATTACCTCGCCCAAGGGTAGAAACAGCTGAGCTCAACTTTAGCTCCAGAATAGGTCTGGCTCCCTAACCACAAACTCCCCTCAAAAATGTTAACTGGAGAGACCAGTAGAAATGGTAGCAGGATGTTGAGGAAGTGTGTTTTACCCGTCCCTTTGCCATTTGTTTCACCCTGCCGTGTGTGAGCACGAGAGAGAGGGTGATTGATTGAGCAATTGAGTGCCCTTGTTCAGTGATCACAGTCAGGGTGAGAAATGAAATGATTTTCCATTCCGGCACCTTCCTTCCACTTTGTGCTTTTGATGACCTGCAGAAGCATAGCTTGCTGGAAACTTCTCCCACACGCCACATTAACCAAAAGGTCAGTGATAACGGGTCTTCCCTTCCTCTTATGACGTGTGCAGCTCTAGTTAAGCACCTTTTCACTGGGACTACAACTGATTGTTGAACCCATGACCCTGTGGTCACGAATCCTGTACGGTAACTGTTGCAACGAGCGTGTGCCCTGCTGGCGTCATCTGGCGTGACCAGCCACTCTGTGTGTCATGCCCAGGGCATGCTCCATGAAGAGCCAGCTGCTAATGTTTTCTGAGTCGGGGGTGGGGGCCTTGGGGGTATCTCATGGAAGTACTCTCTCTCCTGCTCCACCAGCCACTAATAGCGACTAATAGTTCGATGCAAAGGCTAAATGCTGTCTCGTGCCTTCAATCACGGGGTGGAACTGGAAAAGACAGAAAAGTCCAATGGAACCATAATGGAAATTATTTAAGAAATCTGGCAGCACTGTGTATGATGAGGGTCCGTATTTGTGTTTTGGGGTGAGGGGAATAAAGACTTGATACAAGACTACTCACTCAACTATTGACTAGTAAAAGGGGGGATCTCTAACAGATAAAAAATAAAAGGGGTGATTCAGTGTCAGATGCCCACGGGCTGATACAAGTGTGTCAAGTGAACAGGCAAGCGGAGGGGATCTGTGTGAGAGGGAAAGCAGCTTAACATCCAGCTGTTGAGGTCCTCAAGCGCTCTCTGTGCGCATTCTGTCAAGCGCTGCACCATCAGAGTGGACCCGGCAATCACTGTATGTTCTCACATAGAAACAGTATATTCAGCAAGGACATCAGGGACAGCAGGGACAGTGCTCTAGGTGCCCTAGCTTGAATGCACAGGTATAATTTTCACATCTTTAAATATAAAGCAGTAAAACAAATAATAGATTTTTCTGCTTAAATATGGGTGGTCTTGTGATTAAAAAAAACTGAATATTGCTGGTTCAAATGAGGAATTAATCCTCTGGCAAAGGTAATTAATTCCTTTAGTAGAATAATCATCCATATGAATGGGTAAAAACTGTTGAACTGTAGGCCAAGTTGCTATTTGAATTATGGCATGTGCCAGACCTCAGAACTAGAAAAAGTGTATTCCTCTGCGCCTGTTTTTATTGTGGATTTTGCTGGGTAGCCCCAATGAGATTTAGAAACCTTATTTTCATGAGAGCTCTGGCCATGAAATCACAAGCAAGTATGTTTCAGTCAGACACAACAATTGTGTAAATGTAAACAAGGCTTAAAAGCTCAGCAACAAGGGGGGTGAGGGAGACTGTAAATGATTTTCCAAAAATGATTTTCCAAACAAAGGCACTGTTGAAGAATTGTTTAAAATCACAGTGAAACTCTAAAGAATCTACCACATACCACCGTGCAGTTTGTCCTCTGACAAAACTCATGACTCCATGCTGGTTATAATAGAGAGGGTGATAACAGAGGTCAATAGCAGCAGACTGGGTGTCCAGCTGCTTTCAATAGTTTTCACCCAAATTAGAAGTGAAAGTGCTCACTGCTGCCCCCTCATGGACTGAGGAGCAGATTCACTACATTCTCTTTCTACAGTGTCAAGCAAAGCCACAGATGTCTGAACCCACACAAAAACTGAGAAGCAAAAAGACCCACCAGTTGTGTCAAAGTATTCTTGTTATTACACTAGTGAATCACAAGATGACAGCAAAGGAAGTGTGATTAGACACTTTTTTCCATATCTGAAAGGTCAGACAAGGTCCAGGTTTCTGTTGTTACAGTACAGTACTGCCCAGTGTCCACGGCTGAGAGAAATTTTAAACAAAGGTCAGTGCAACTGATCTGATGACAAAGTGAAAATTCAACTGCACTTGAAAAGACCAACACATCCACAAGAAAACAGACATCGACCAGCAAAATCAATAGGACCATTTTAGAATATCTATGGGTTTGCATTTGTAGCTGGCTCACCAAGCCCACAGTCCAAAGGAGTAAGTTTCTCTCTTGCTAATTTTGTTTTTTTTTAAATATTTTAAAGTGCAGCTGTTGCAAGTCCTCTAATGCTGTGGATAAACAGCCAGAATTATACGCTGTCCACACCAGATTTCTTACAGTCTATACTGTGGATTATATGCAGTACGCAGTCACTAAAGACGTCAATGAGAAGTAAGTTTGCAGAATAGTATTATTCTTTTCTGACTGAAAACAAGGTAACTGTTATTACATATCACAGACTTAATACCATGCTGGCAAAAGGCTAAATTTACTAGAATTTCACTCAGGTAGAAGAATCCACTATGAAAAACAATACTGATGGGCAAATTACACTGTGTTTCTCCTTTCCATAATTTTTGTTGTTTTTGAATGGCATGCAGAGGAGCAGTACCAACAATTACTATTTTGTGCAAATGTGCAGGATGAAATGAAAAGTTTTAAACTTTACACTGTGGGGACTATATAAAGTTTTTAAAAAAAGATGCACAAAAAACCCCAAATCACATGTTGGAAAACTTCTGTGTAGTTGCTTTTTAGTCTCAATTTTTATCCTTTTATAAAGTTGAATCCATTGCAACATTCCACATAAAATAATTTAAATTTGATAAATCAAATTATATCATTTCAGTTCTAGAATGCATCATTAATTCCCACAAAGAAATTAGCAGGAGAATGTATTTTTAGTTAAAACATGAATGACACAATTTCTGCAATACATACAAGCAAATATTTCCTGTAACTCCAGGTTTATGTGACTGACTGCAGGCATTTGGGGTTTTATAATGCCTCTGAAACTTTCCAGAGATCATTGCAACATTGTCCCACAGATTATTGTATCCCGGAGGTTCTTTCTAGTTGGCTTTGCAACAGTTGGTGGACTCCTCGGATTGCTACGTGTGCTGTTGGGTGCCTGTACGAGAGGTACGTACTGAATGAGATCGAGCATAATGAAAGATGGTCAAAGCACAAAATCTAAGAAGAATGGAAGCAGATTTGAGAGGATTGCTAGTATATAGCTTACAGTTCAAACCCTGATACATTCTTGAGCAATCTTTGCTGACTTCGAAAAAAATTTAAATAATGGCAAATATTATATATATTTGCCATTATACGTTAAATATATCATAGTACCATAGCTACAAAAAAAAACTATTTCAGGTAAACTAAAAACGATTTTAGGATATTACTAATGTACTGTAAAAAATGTTTTGGATAATATTTTGGCTTAACTGCAAATATCTATGTGTAGTAACAGATGATAAGCAATGAATTATGCAGACAGAAAATGATATAAAGATGGATAAAAGACTGCTCCAAAAATACAGAAGAATAAGGAAAAGTTCTAAGTTTGCCAGTTGGTGAGCTATGCTGTCTATTCCAGATTTAATGATGCCTATGATTTCTTAAGTGTATAAAAATTTCCCTCCTATCTTTCAGAAAATCTCCTACTTATTCTTTGTCATTTTCCTTTTCACTCTTTTTTCTTTCAACTGGTCCAATGTATTGAATCAGTCCTGGAAAGCATGGGATGCAAGGTCATAATACATAGCTTTAAAACAGTTCCTTTTGTGCTTAAGGTGTAAGGATTATTGGGAAGTCTGATATTCAATGTGACAACATCACCAACTTGCTTCAACTTTGCTTCAACTTTATTTCAGCAAAAGAAATGTAAAATGTAAACTTGTAAAATGTTTGAATTTTTCATTTTGGCTCAAACAAACAAATGATTGATAGAAAAATTTCAGTTAATTTGAGATAAGTGGACCCAAAACAGAATATGACAATGCAGAGCCTGGAGATACCACGAGCATATGACATGATACATGGACATTCAGTAAATAAGTCACATGAATTAGGAAAACTTAGAGAGACCAGTTAATTCAAGGATTAGAAAGATTCAAGACACAGACCTGGACTCCAGCTGGGACAACCCTGGAAGTGTGAACTCAAAGTGGTACATGTGAACCCGAAGGAAAGTTTAATAAAGGGGTACAGGTAAGTCAACATCCATCCATCTACTCACCCTATCACCATTATCATGGACCTTTTTATCATGGGCAGGGTTGCACCAGTCCTTTCTTCTATTCTTTGCAAAAAGCATACATACAAAATAAATTATATTAGGATATAATTTTATATGGCACAAATACGAAAAAAAGTTAAGCCGATGTTAATAAAACACTAGGTTTCACAGAAAAACAAAAACTCGTGTTTTGCTCACTCTAAGAATCCAAAAACTGCTGGCCTAGCTGACAAGCAGTAATCCACGTAATCTGCTTGCAGTTGGAAATGCAATTTAAATGCAAAGGAGCTTGCTGATGAAAAACATCTGGCCTTAAGATGAACCACATGAAGTGTGAAGTGTGGTGTCAATCAGACTATGCCAGATGTGGAGAAAACACAAGAGTTGTTTTCCAAGAATCTTTCAGAAAAAATATAGATTCAATAAAGGACATATTTAGTTCTTAATTGTTTTAACTGTTTGGGACTAAACCAAATGCTTACATAAAAATTGTAGTGTCTGCTTGTGGTGTGTACTGCCAACCCATAGAAAATCTTTTGCAGTTTAAGAGAAATTACTCATTTCTTGTTTAAGATGACTGCTTGAATGACAGGGTAGAGATGAGAGTGACAGCCAGTGACTAACAAGTGACAAACAGCCATTGAGGTGTAATTCAGTAGGGAAGGAGTGGAGATTACACCTCCATACTGACTAAAAGAACAGCTCTGTCTGGCTTCAAGGACATTACGATGCAGAAATAATGGCATTCAGCCCTTTTCAGCAGTGAGTAGTTGTTTACAACTACATTACCAATAAAATTTAGAGGGGTACGTGCTGTCGAGCCAAAACCAACTCTCAGTTATATTTTGCGAGAATTTTGCAATACGGGAGGGTATGGTAGTGGTTTACTCATTTTCTAGTGCCCGTGTCTTTGGAGTGTGGGAGGAAACTCATGTGGAAACAGAGAGAATATGTAAACTCCATGTAGACCGAGACAGACTTAAACCCAGATCTGACACCACAGACCACTACTTGCTGTGCCAACAAGGGGCTTTTACAATTAGCAATGCACAGATCTACTGCGTCCAAATTATACCCTGTCAAAGATGCTGCCCTCCTCTATGCTGGATGATGATGGGCTTTCCTTTTTTAAAACAATTTTGGGGCACCAAAAACTGAGCAGAAGGTCTGAGATGTGTTATCGATATCATACGTCTCAGATTCTCCTTCATTGTTTTTGCTGGCTTGGACTACCTCTGAATCAGCTCCCATCTTTTTCAACACCAAAATAATCACTGAAGCACTGCCACAAAAGGAAGGGTTTCACCCTTTTTACACATTTGAAAATTCACTGATCCAGGCTGGTTCCCCACTCCAAAGGTCACAGATCAGTTTTCTGGTGGTTCTTACATCCTGCTGAAATTCTCTCAATGGTTCTTTTGGCACCTCTAGACTTACAGACAGCACTGTAGGTGGTCCCATTTCTGACTCAGTCTGAGTTGTGTATCTGGAATGTTCACTTCTTAACACCTAAACGAAACAGGGTGTTTATGGTGCAGTCAAGCTTGGAATTCTTAACTACTGAAGTAACGTTCCTTTTTATTTGAATACGTCTAGCACCAGAATATTAAAGAGTGTGCGAAAGCAGCAAATGCTTTACAAAAATCCACATTGTATGTATGCTGCTTGCTTCCATTGTAATGGAAACATAGGTCTAAAGATCTAAAGATTTTCATCTTTTGTGCACCACAGAGTGTACAACTCTATGGAGAAAAGTGTCAAATAAACAAATAAATGTGAATGTAAACATGGTTGTTACCCCTACACTTAAAGCAGGTTTTCTTCTATTAAACGTCTGAAATGTTTTGTGCAACCTTAGAAAGTGGTTAAAGACATGGAGCTGTGATCTGAATGTTCCTGTCTTGAGCCCAGTCCTTGTTACTGCTGTAGTACGCTTCATCAAGGTACTTACTCTGAGTTACTTCCATAAAAAACACCCAACTGTCACAATGGTTACATGCTGTGAGCTGCTTTGGATAAAGCAATAGCAAAGCAACGAATAACAATATTTTGCTGCCAAGCTTCTGTATCACTTCTGACATACAGAACATACTCCATACTCCAATTCTCACAGAGGTCTCAGTCTCACTAAAGTGAACTCTGACATAATTTATTTCCTTTCCTTTCTGTAAACATTCTGTGCCAGCCAGTCGTCCGTAAATCTGGCAGGAGACTAAGTACAGGGAGAGAGAGCTGGGGTAGTAGTGGAATTCTGGGCCCAGACGGTGGGGTTACAGCGTCACTTGAGAAACAAAACTTTATGCCACAAGGGATAGAACTGGGTAGGAGGAACTGGAGAGATCAGGGGTTTTCTTCTCCGAGCAAAACTAAAATATTTATGTAATGAAGTCCAGGTATCACTGCCACGAACAGATGTACTTATGTAAGATCTCTATCAGAGAGCTCCGCGGTTGTAAAGCAAGGCGAAGATGCTCCCTTTTCTATCATATCTTCATTGTGGTGGGGCATGTTATTTTTGGTTTCAGGGCTGCAAACACAGGGAGTAACCCATTGTAAATTCACAACGTTTCAAACAACTCGGCTGTGGATCCCGCCAAACCACCAGTTGCAACCTGAGTACATTCATCACAGCATGACAATGGTGTGTATCCATTGGTCCCACTATTTTGGCTGAGGAAGCTTTAGAGGTAGCTGTCAAACCCACCAAGAAAAATCACAGTGGATTTGCCTTTCTGGTCATGCCATTCTGCAGGACATTCAGCAGACATGTTTAACTTCCTGTCTGACGCTGCCACTTTACAGGTGCTGTCACGGAAAACAATGCTTTGCTTACAGAAATGGAAGTGCTTCTCTTTTTGTGCTCTGCAATGTGTAGCACTCACAGAACAATGTGCATGTGAAGATTAGGCCCAAACACAGGGATTTTAACTACATCTTGCTCCATCCATAAATCAAAACTCGTATTTGGATGATATTTACCTTACTGTACGTAACCAAATGATCAGTGAAGTAACTATGAATAATTACTTTCCACTCCAACTTCTTGTGCAGCCAGTGTAAGAACAGACAGGATAAGCAAGGATAAACCAACCGCAATGTCAGCTGCTCCGTGAGTCACAGTTGCATCCTTTCAACACTAGTGTAGCGTCAATCATTTGAAGCAATAAACAAACAAAACTATAGAAAGGGTGCAAAAAAATCTACATTAGCAATAACTGATAACTGACAAGTGTTCATTTGGCTTCATTATTTGCTGCTGGAAGTGTATGTTTACAGTCTGTTTCTGAAGCTTTAAAGTGGTCAGTTCAACAGCTTAGCAAAGCAAGATATTTATATGTGCATTTGTTCATTTAGTAAATATTTTTTGCCAAAGCAATTCAAACTATTATTTATCTGACACCTTTATCCAAAGTGACCTACAATGCCAGATATAATGGAGTAAAAAGCCTAGATATTCACCCATCTATATGCAGTAATGTAAAATACACCCGTCCACATGCATATTCACACCTCATCCAACTGCACAGCCCCGACACCATGATAAACCACATCAGCTTGTTCAGTCAGTGTGAATCCATTTGTTGTTTTCTTTTTGCATTAAAGGTTGAATTAATACATAAACATTGAGTATCTATGTATTTTTTGCTTGTGAGTCAAATGGAGTCTATAGAGTAATGAATAAACAGAAACTGTCTTATGATATCTATCCCTCCATTATTGTGAACTGCTTAATCTTGAGCCAACTAGTGGGGGTCTGGAGCCTGCCCTGGCTTTATAGGGCAATAGGCTATAAAACTGTCCCTGGTCGGGATGCCAGTCTGTCACTGGTTCTTGTTATGATAACTAATGCTAACTACTGAAGTAACTGCATGGCATAATATTTTTTTCGTGATATATTATAACATTAATGAGCTCAACACCGGCATCAAACTGAAGCAGGTTTTGTACAATCTGAATCATACCGGGCCTATACCCAAGATACTGAAACCCAACCCAAACCTGACCCGAAATTAGAAACCTGAACCCACAGTCAGGACCTCTCCTCTCGGAGCGAGGAAACACTGGCACATGGGAGACACGGTTTTACAGTGCTTGGCATGGCTGCTTTGCATTTGAGCTTACAGACAAAAAATGTTGTGTGGGCTAAGAAAACTGATATTTTGTAAATCTGTAAAACATGACAGAAGGGAACAGGTGGTAACTATGGATGACCAGGAGTGTCACATAACAAAGAAAGAGCAATTAATCATTAAAACAAATTGAAAAAGAAAAACAGAAAATAATCTATGTATTGATAAGCAAAGTGTAGATCCACATGTTCCATTATGCTTGGATTAAAACTTTACATTTTTACCAGCACTTTTCTTTGACTAATTCTGATTTGCATTGTTTTCACAATCGCTTTTCCACTTAGGGACCAAGACCACAGGAAAAACAATCCAAAACAGTATGTGCTTTTATGAGTGGAAGCAACACTTTCACTGGTTCCCAACTGAATGTTTTTGAATATAATCGCTCAGTAACCAACATTTGGACCACTTCTGTACAACTTTCATTCATCATTTTGACTCATCCAGTCGAACATGCATATCAATTTGTTTTCAAATTGGACAACATTGCCACGGGATGATGCTGTACTTTGGGATTGTGGTAGGAGTGAAAGGTCAGTGAACCTTTGCTCACCGTGTGTGGGCAGTCATAAACTTCTCACCTTTCACTTTCAGTCAAGAAGAGCAATAGATTGTGGTCATTTGTCAATGTGTGCTGTGTTTACCATGACTGATAAATGTGTTTGGTCATAAATCACTTACGGATGTGCTGGTGTCCCATCCAGGGTGTAGTTTCATAGCGTAGCACCCACTGATTCTGGGATAGGCTCCAGACTGCCACTACCCTGACCAGGATAAAGTGATTAATAATACCGAATGGATGGATTAATCGATAAATCAGAGCGATGTGTTTGTAGGCATCGCAACTTGTGCAACAGTTTCTTGCAAAACACCAAAGCCATGTGCAAGTACCTCTATACTTGGGCAATATTGTCCCCTGTGACTTTTTTCTTTTCCCAAAAATCTGAAAGGGCACGGATTCGTGCTAAAAGATCGCTGTCCTTTCAGCACCATTGCTGAATTGTACATTTTTTGTGCCTTAAAAAAATCCATGGAATTAGCCATGCATCTTTTCACAGGACATAATCATGGAGGCAAAATGGATCAAAACTTCAAATGGAAACTGGCAACTCGATTTGTTTGAAGATAAAAAATTAATAGAATAAATTCTTCTATCTTTGAGAATCAGTCAGAACCATCACACCTTCCAGAATCAATCACAAATTCTGTACTTAAAAGTCCCCCTGAGATTCCTCTGTATTTCAGTCCAACCGATCAACAAGATATCAGAGAATATGCACATTTACACAGACTGACCACGACTTACGACTGGGTTAGGGACCAACAGCTAGTTTGTAAGTTGTGTTGGTCATAAGCTGAATCGTACTCATGACAGTTGTTGTTTCATGACACTGTCATGCTGGTTTAGGATTTACTGCATTACAGCACAGGAGCCCAGAGGAGGGGAGCTTGCTCTGGGTTTTTGGTTTCAGTTCAGTGCTGTGCGATGCATAAGGAAGGGATAACTTGTGCACCCATGTCCCTGTGTGATATATCACTCATGAGAACAACTAACTCTGCGTGAGACATGAGAAGACAGTTGCTGGCTGTGCGTGGGTGTCGCCATCGTCTTTGTATGGCTGTTGTACACTATCGTTGCACTACGATTTTCTCACCAGAATTCCTCAAAATCTTATTTATTTATTGTTTTATATCTATTTATTTGTTTGTTTTTGTGTTTGCTTGCTTGCCTGCTTACTTACTTGCTTATTTATTATGTCATAATATGAGGGCAGTCTGTAATTGCATTTCTATTTATTTGTTTTGCTCACACTTTTAAGCAGAGACTTATAAAGTCATTATTTAATGGAAAAATACCGTGGTTACAAGTAAAAAACCTTGACACAAAGCAGTAAAGATTAAAGCTCGGTAACACAGTACCAGCAAGAACTGCTCTGCTAATAGAGCACTGGTTGCCCTTGACTTAGGACGTGTCCAGCTTATGACTATTTGGACTTACAACAAACATCTCATACACCTCATTATATTATTTTCAAGTCCTGACATTTGGTCATAAAATGTAATGACAACTGCTCCTTCTGCGCAGCCAAAAACCACCATATCTGTCACTGACTCAGTGTTTGGGTGTCTATCAGTGATTATTATCATTATTTTATATTATTATTGTTTAAACATAGTTACAATGGTGAAATGATAACGGTGCATTGTTTTAGAGTCTTGAGATTTGGTCAAAATGTCAGACTGTATTTCAGAGTCTATCACAGATTGTGTTTTATTTATGGAACTTTCCGTTTGTGGTTCCATTCAAGGTATGTTTTAATTACAATGCCTAGCAAAGTGAAAAAGCCAGTATTCTAGTAGTGCTGAAAGGAAAAAGTGAAAGACAACAAATTGAGAAATTAAAGTAAAAACAGTATCACAGCTTTAAAATATAATGCTGCACTTATTTGCATTATCATTCTATATTAGTATGATAAATAATATATAAAATTAGTAAAAAATATAACAAAGCCATATTGTGCAATATAGCATTGATGCAAACTAATTGTTTATACGGTCTAATGGGTTATATGACACCGTATAAAGGGATTTGCAGCTTATAATGATGCTGATTTCAGATGAAGTCGTTGGAACAGAACCCTGTCCTAAGCTGAGGACCACTTGTTAGAATAAAGTACCTGTACCACAAACAGCAACATGAAGGTACAGTACACACCTATATTTGGATCAGTTTATATTCATTTAATCATAATTTGAACCATAGTTTAACCATTCAAATTATGACATGCTGCACTAGAAGCACTTGGGACCTAGTTGTCTAGGACATGAAACCCCCTTTTTACTTTTCCATGTGCAGGTCTTACAGATGCTACCAAACACCTGTTGTGTGCCTACTGAAAGCATCAACTGTCCAATGGAAGTAAATATGGGACATCCATAGACAGAACTCTCATGTCAATGTGGCGTAAAAGATCATTTGGGGATCTTTGCTCAGTTTACATGGCAACAACCATGACTTTCAGTAAAGCACTTAACAAAACTTTTTCATTTCCCTCACCCTTCCCTATTGTTAACAATAGTACATTACTCCAGGAGAAGTCAGATTATGCAGCGACAATTCTCTCCACAGGTTAAGCATATCAATATTGTGATAACTAATAAGGGATCAGGGTCTGATCTAAACTCTCCTTGCTGTACCAACTCACAGTGAGGACCAAAATGAGTGTCCCATGCCCATCAAGTCACTGCTCTGGGGAAAAAATTGTACACAGAAAAAGTGATGGACACCAAGAATCATGGGTTGTGGACTGGACCAGGTATGGAATCACAAAAGGAAGTTTCCAAGAGCCAGCCGCGGACTGCTACCCATGTGAACGGTAACCGCGAGGAACACAGGCGAGCCGAGGGTTGCCATCTGCTTAACATTACTGCCTCAGAAGTGTGCTTCCAAATAATTTCCACTGTGGAGCTTGTTTAAATCCAGACTGGTCCTTAATGATACTAATTGGTTTTGACAATTGATTTAATTTTATCCTGAATTTATTGTATGGAAGAATAAACACAGAAACACACACCCGCAAACAGAAGAAAAAATATAATGTAATCAATGGGTTAGTATCAATGGAACGGTATATCCTCAGAAACCAAACTTCAGAAGATTAAGGTGAGTGCGGAAAGCCACACGTTGGATATTTGACAAAGAAAATTTTTTCATGCACATTACAAGCAGCCAAAGCGACACATTTAGCGCCATGGTCTAATGTGTACAGTACATTTTACAGAGCGACAATTTTAAATTGTTTATTTTCCTGGATCCAATGAGACTCAAGTATGTAGTATCTATAAAAATATGTATCTAATCTGCATGTCTATGTATCTAAGCCCACTGTCTGTTGTGGAATCCACTTTGTTCTATCTGTGCTGTTCATTGCTTTGAAGAAACATGCCTGCATATTGCATAAAAGTGAACTGATGTATACAAATTCATTCAGATGTATCTAATATACATTGTATATGGCATTTTATTAGGGAAGTCTATCTTAGCATCACAACAGGCTTCAACAGCATGATGTGCTTTACCTGCATTGTCTGGTACTATGAAAATGAGTGAAGTGTTAAGTCTCTATTTACAGCATTGAATTGTTATTGCAAAATTATAAAACAGAAATTTCAGTGCTCAGCTAGCTTTCTCTACCTATAACCTCAAGATAGCCCAGCAAGTTTTTCACAAACCTTGACAACCATAGGCATAGTTCAACATGTACATCAAAGCTGCTGCAAAAGTTTTCACATGTTCCCTGTGGGTTACTGTCCCAAGAAATTTGCAGCTTCCTTGGAAAGCAACCTGAATCGGCTTACTGATATGACCATATGTGCAGACTCTTCCTTCATACTGACTGTGTTATGCCTCTGACTTCTATACTCACCTTCCTACTCTTTGCTCCTACAAATATTTATCTGTAATGGATTAATGAACTTGGCAACCGAGAAACTATTCACTGTTCAATAATTTGCAGTATACTTTTCGCCAAAGTAATTTACAATGTGATGTTAGTACACATAGCTGTTTACAGTGATTTACTCAACTATATTGCTGGATAATATTTTGTTAGTGCAAGTCAGAATAAGCACTTTCTGAAAGGTGCTACAGCAGGAGTGCAATTTAAACCAAAATCCTTCAGATAGCAAGGAAACAGCTTTAACCACTGTGCTTCGCTTTGCCAGGCTGCAAAACGAAGCCATGCTGTTGAAACTTATAAGCACAGAAAAAAATACCTCAACTAAAAAAGTAAATTTTATTCTGTATATACAATAAAATCCTTAAAAATACATGCAGTGCCACAAAAGACGGCGCTCTCCATTTTTGGATGTAAGTGTCTCGTTCTGTTTCTGCAGCAAGCACTCTGAAAAACACTCATTCATTTCTGCCTGCTCATAGAACGGGTAAGGCTCTCAAAAACTCAGCACCTTAGACCACAGCGGTCTCTCACTCGCCAGGCTCAAGACCATTTTTCATAACCTTTCAACACTTGCAAGTTTTCAGTACTTAAATCAACAAAGTGACAGTGAGCAGACTGATAAGCCATCCCACCACAGAGTTCAATTTTGGAGGAATGCTGCTTTTATCAGAGGTCTGGGATACAAGTCTTGTGTTACTGAAGCCTGGATAGTGTCTGTGGCCTCTCTATGACCCCAGTTCCATACCCATGACAGGAAGGGGGAAGTATTTCTTCTCTGAGACCCAAGCCTCACCACACACTCGCCTTAATCTCAGCGTTCTGTATCTAGTAGAGGAGACAGAATTGGTACCTACAGATCCCCAGGCAAACAGACAGTGATGAAGACTAACGCTGGTGGGGAGGAGTAAAGCCTAGATAGGCTATAATGACTACTGAAGTGTAAACACTGACAATAGAACAAAACATCACAAGAGAAAATTAATTGAAGGTCATTCCTCACCAAGTCTGGAAGTACTGTTCCCCCCACATAAAATTATAAAATCACTGCATACTCCACAAGTTTGTCAAAGCCCCTTATTCCAGGTAAAGCAGGAGATTCTACTCCTTATTTTAGGCAGAATGACTAACCAAGGTAGGCAATGATTTGTTTTTGTCATTCAACCTTGTTTGGAAAACTCACAGTCCTATCGACTATAAAACCCTATGTTCAAAATCATAACAAAGTTATACTATTATGTACTCAGCTACATAACTATATTTTCAATATAGGGAAAGGAGAAAAAAGCACTTTATATCACAAGCTTATGCTGCTCATGGACACATCATCAGCGATGTAACCTGGGGTAACTGGGTGGTTTCAGGTCTTTCAATATCAGACATCCTCCCCGAGGCACCCAACCAGGGCTGAACAGCCCCCAGCCTGTGACCTACCTAGAAGCCATGACTCACCTCTCCTGAGGCATAATCATCTTGATGCCCTTTCTGCAGCCTCAGTGACAACTAAGCTATCTCCTCTTATTGCTGATATTACCCATCATTCAATACATCCTACAGAAAAACTTTCCTGAAAAACTGCTCCAGCCTACTTCAGTGGACACACACCTTGCCTTTCAGTCATTTGAGTGGCATCGCTCCACCACTTCCTCATACCTTGCCAACTTCTTTTTATAAGCTTTTACCATCCATTCATCCCAAGGCACTGGAAGCTACAACAAAACTACTTGCTTAGAAGCCTCTGACAGTAACATGATGTCTGGCCTCAGAGACATATCTGTAATAATGGCTAGAAATCTGAGCTGACTTCCTAAGTCAACCATCAAGTGAGTGTCTCACACTGTCACCAGGAGCCCTGGGCTTACACAGGATGCTGATTTTACTGCATACTGATACTCTCCTGGTTTAAATGTACCTTTCCTAGCTTAGCCATTCCTGCATGCTCCAACTTTTTGCAAGTTGCCTGAATTGCCAGCAAATTCCTGAAGCTGCTATCAAACCACTTGCCTCAGCTCTTCACTAGTGTACTCCCTGGGTTGAAGCATAATTTATCCATTACGTTCATCAAAACCAGAAAGATCAGCACTTTGCTGACTTAAAACTCATTCTAGCTCATGTGATAAGACTCTAATATTTGCAAAATCTACCAACTTCCTGGGACAGACAATCTAGTCACTGTCAAGTTGTTCATGAAGGTGCTGGTGGGTGACTTCCTGACACTCAATTTGGTGCTTATATCTCTATTCTCAACCTCTACCAACTCATGAAGTTTTCCATGCCCACAGCAAATAGAATCCTGAGACAATACACTTTCCTAACTGGTGTCGTTCAGATGCAACCCCACCCAATATGACACTCATACAATTCTAAAAAGGAGATATTGCTCGGGCCACAGCACTGCTCTAAAGCCACCTTGACCAGCCTGTGTGAAATTAAGCCACAGGCATTCGTGAAATCTAGTCACAATACATCCAAGTGTCCCCTGCTCTCACAAGCCCCTCTGATCAATTGGATCACCAAACCAGTAGGTTCTAGGTGCCCCAGCACCCCAGAATTTCTACCTTTCTGCTCTGAGAGCTTGAGAAAGAATGCTGTTAAGTGCTGACTGAATAATGAGGAATGATTTTCCCTCTACATGCAGCACAGAGATAAGTCACTGAACTGATCGGTCCTTTCAAAACCTTCCTTTTCAACATGCTTCTACTGTGCCCCTTTTCCAGATAACCTCAGAATCCTCCAGAGTACATGCAATAGCTTTAGACAGTGTTTAATGGTCTGATAAGGTACTCCATCTGGGGTGTTCATTCTTGCCCTTCTCACCATCTATTGCATTTCTTTTTTTATTACTGATTTTATTAAGACCCCATGCTGCTCCAGCTCCTGTTCTCTGAAGGAAAAACTATATGCAATCTGGAGATGGTTACTTCCTTCTTTGAGAGGAGCAGCTGCCCAGCGCATTTCTGCCCCAGTAATAATCCAGTGAACCTAAAGGGATCTGCTAGAAAAGGCATTTGCTTTCTAGCCCTTTCTTTCCACCATGCAATGATACGAGTCTCTTTGGCAGAATAAACCTGAACTCAATCAGGTTCTTCTTTCCACCTCACTTACTACCCCGAACTGATGTTTATAATGCCTTCATTTAATAGCTTACACCCTGGGTTCTCCATGCTCAAATATTTTTATTGTATTCCAACTTGACCACCTTTTCTTCTGCGTTAAAACCTCTTCTGCAAAACTAATAATATGGTTGTTATGGTCTGGATCCTGTTACCAGTATCACCCTAAGTTGCCTCCAGAATCTTTATCAAACTGACACCACTCTTTCCTCTTGTTGCCTTGGGGCCACTTGAAACAGCAAAACTCTACTCCCCCGCTTGGGCTTCGGGGTTCAGAAATAAAAATCTATTGTAAGAGTACTCAATACAACATTCAAAATCTTGCATTCATCCAAGATTTCACTCAGGGGAAATAGAAAAACACCAGTGAGTTCAGCACACTGGACATCAGAAAGCAGCTTGGCAAAGTGCAAGGTAACATCAACCATCGTGCAACGTCTCACCAGCAATTGCATCAAGAGATACAGTACTGTGCAAAAGTCTTAGGCACTTGTGGGAAAAATGCTATAAAGCAAGGA